>BOPN01002335.1:189311-216967 GCA_017312705.2 Penaeus japonicus | reverse complement strand
AGAGAGAGAGAATATGAGAGAGAGAGAGAGAGAGAGAGAGAGAGAGAGAGAGAGAGAGAGAGAGAGAGAGAGAGAGAGAGAGAGAGAGAGAGAGAGAGAGAACAGAAGAGAATAGAAGAGAAGAGAATTAGGCCAATCATCGCCTAAGAAAGAAGATAACGACATTTTCCAAACTGCAAACAAAGAATTAATTACCTCACGTCTCCATAGGCGGGAACTTTAATTTTCCGTTGATTAAGAGTCCATTTCTTTAATTATACATATTACACAATTAAATCACGAGAAAGTGAACTAGAAACGGAGTGATAGAGATGGATATAAAGAGAAGGAATCAGCGGATTTTAGTTAACCGGAAAGATAGTAAGTTATGTAACTAGAGATAAAAAGACGTAAAGAAGCTGAGAAAAACTTATACAAAAAAATGTAAACCCAAAAACGTAAATGTAAAAAACGTAGGCAAAAAGACTACAACAACCTGTAGACGTTGATAGAGTAAAAAAAAATAATAATAAATCTAGTCCTGTGAAAACCCGAAACGTGAAAAAAACTAAGGGTTGAGCAAAGCACGTCCACTCAAACAGAAGAGGAATGAACGAAGAACAAGAAGCAAAACAGTAATGGTGTATGATAAACGAAATAGTAAGAGACAAGGCGATAGATAAGGAACGAGTAATTGATATATACGGATAAAAGACGTGATCGAAATGCTATTGATTAACGATTAAAAGTGTAATTGGAAAGCAATCGAAGAAAATTACTTACGGAGAAAATGACTTGATTGTTTTCTCAAGATTACAACTTTCTTTCGATCAGAAATTGTTGTGACTCGAGAAGGATGGTTATAATGGTAAAGAGTGTGATAAATTTATATGAATGGTGATTGTTAAGATGAGATTGGTAATTAAGAAGATAAGAATGACTATCCCCATGGTAAGAGCAACGCGCATACGTGCACACAGATACATAAAGGCACACCGACACATGTACACATATTATACCTGTGTGCGTAGACACAGAGGGAGCAGGACGTAGACACACACGTCAAGGAGAAATGTCACACTAATCTCTTAGAACAATCAGCAGCAGAAGAATACACTTAATGGCAGGGAACTTCATTGCTGGGGAGGGAGGGGATGCCAAAGGGGGAGGGTTTATACGTCTCCCTTTCCGTCCTCGCCCTCTCTCTCTCTCTCTCTCTCTCTCTCTCTCTCTCTCTCTCTCTCTCTCTCTCTCTCTCTCTCTCTCTCTCTCTCTCTCTCTCTCTCTCTCTCTCTCTCTCTCTCTCTCTCTCTCTCTCTCTCTCTCTCTCTCTCTCTCTATATATATATATATATATATATATATATATATATATTTAAGATTTTTTTTTATTTTCTCTTCTTGTTTCTCTTACCATTTTATCTTCTCTTCCTCCACTTTGTCCTTCTACTGTCCCTCTTCCCCCTGCCCCAGCTTCCCCCACCCCCCGGCAGAGGTGTGTCCCAGGATGGAGCCTCCCTGCCAGCTGCGTCGCCATCCACCTGTGGCTTCGGAGGTGGGATACAAAGTACCCGAATTAAGCTGGGTTAATTCTCATATACATGAGCAATATATCACACACTCGTATGTCTTTTATAATTCCCTCTCTGTCTCTCTCTCTCTCTCTTTCTCTTTCTCTCTCACTCTCTCTCTCTCTCTCTCTCTCTCTCTCTCTCTCTCTCTCTCTCTCTTCTCTCTTCTCTCTCTTTCTCTCTCTCTCTTTCTCTCTCTCTCTCTCTCTCTCTCTCTCTCTCTCTCTCTCTCTCTCTCTCTCTCTCTCTCTCTCTCTCTCTCTCTCTCTCACTATCTGTGTGTGTGTGTGTGTGTGTGTGTATGTATGTGTACATGCTATTTACTTAGTTTCCTTGGCTTACAAGATTTATATAAGGGCGAAGATAATGGAATATAATCTAATAAAGTGAAGAACATTTTAAGATTCTGTGCTGCTCGTCTTTGTTGTTCACGTTTGGCTTTGTTTTATAGAGCTGTGTTGTCTTTTCATTGGTTGATGTTTATTGACTAAATTGCTTGTTACTTGACTTCCTCTTTGTTTGTCTGGTTTGGAATTTAATTTGTTACTTTGTTTGTCTTGTTGTTTGTGGAAGGTAGCATTTTCGATCACATAGTAGTATGTATGTTTCCTCTGGGTCCGTTTGTTTGTGTGCGCGCCTGCTTCTGTACGTACATGTGTATGTGTGGACTTAATTGTACCTGCAACATGTGGTTATGTATGCATGTACTTATGTGTCCTCGGTACTCTCGTGTGATTGCAAATGAGTCTTTTGTACCTCGCATCTTCAGCTCACAACGGTGCATCCTTGACACACTTACATGCACTGGACACTCGCATTGACATAACCTGATATTCTTGTCTCGACAACTTCATACTCTTGCTGAGTAAAGGCAACGACATGACATAGAAGACGGAGAAAGACATGATGGTGATGAAGAACAAGAAGAAGAAAAATGCGAAGAATTAAAAGGAAAGAAAGAAGAATGAGAAGAAGAAGAAGAACAAGAACAAGAACAAGAACAAGAACAAGAACAAGAAGAAAAAGGAGAAGAATTAAAAGGAAAGGAAATAGAATGAGAAGAGAAGAAGAAGAACAAGAAGAAGAAGAAGAAGAAGAAGAAAAAGGAGAAGAATTAAAAGGAAAGGAAGAAGAATGAGAAGAGAAGAAAAAGAACAAAAATAACAAGAACAAGAACAAGAACAAGTAGAGGGAGAAGAAGAAGAAAGAGAAGGAGAATGATCAAAGGGAAAGGAAGAATTTTAGTAAACCGGAAAGATAGTAAGTTATGTAACTAGAGATAAAAAGACGTAAAGAAGCTGAGAAAAACTTATACAAAAAAATGTAAACCCAAAAACGTAAATGTAAAAAACGTAGGCAAAAAGACTACAACAACCTGTAGACGTTGATAGAGTAAAAAAAAATAATAATAAATCTAGTCCTGTGAAAACCCGAAACGTGAAAAAACTAAGGGTTGAGCAAAGCACGTTCACTCAAACATGAGAGGAATGAACGAAGAACAAGAAGCAGAACAGTAATGGTGTATGATAAACGAAATAGTAAGAGACAAGGCGATAGATAAGGAACGAGTAATTGATATATACGGATAAAAGACGTGATCGAAATGCCATTGATTAACGATTAAAAGTGTAATTGGAAAGCAATCGAAGAAAATGACTTACGGAGAAAATGACTTGATTGTTTTCTCAAGATTACAACTTTCTTTCGATCAGAAATTGTTGTGACTCGAGAAGGATGGTTATAATGGTAAAGAGTGTGATAATTTTATATGAATGGTGATTGTTAAGATGAGATTGGTAATTAGGAAGATAAGAATGACTATCCCCATGGTAAGAGCAACGCGCATACGTGCACACAGATACATAAAGGCACACCGACACATGTACACATATTATACCTATGTGCGTAGACACAGAGGGAGCAGGACGTAGACACACACGTCAAGGAGAAATGTCACACTAATCTCTTAGAACAATCAGCAGCAGAAGAATACACTTAATGGCAGGGAACTTCATTGCTGGGGAGGGAGGGGATGCCAAAGGGGGAGGGTTTATACGTCTCCCTTTCCGTCCTCGCCCTCTCTCTCTCTCTCTCTCTCTCTCTCTCTCTCTCTCTCTCTCTCTCTCTCTCTTCTCTCTCTCTCTCTCTCTCTCTCTCCCCCTCTCTCTCTCTCTCTCTCTCTCTCTCTCTCTCTCTCTCTCTCTCTCTCTATATATATATATATATATATATATATATATATATATATATATATATATATTTAAGATTTTTTTTTATTTTCTCTTCTTGTTTCTCTTACCATTTTATCTTCTCTTCCTCCACTTTGTCCTTCTACTGTCCCTCTTCCCCCTGCCCCAGCTGCCCCCCCCCCCCCCCCCGGCAGAGGTGTGTCCCAGATGGAGCCCTTGCCAGCTGCGTCGCCATCCACCTGTGGCTTCGGAGGTGGATAAAGTAACCCGAATTAAGCTGGGTTAATTCTCATATACATGAGCAATATATCACACACTCGTACATCTTATATAATTCCCTCTCTGTTTCTCTCTCTCACTTTATCTCTCTCTCTCTCTCTTTTTTCTCTTTCTCTCACTTTCTCTCTCTCTCTCTCTCTCTCTCTCTCTCTCTCTCTCTCTGTGTGTGTGTGTACATGCTATTTACTTAGTTTCCTTGGCTTACAAGATTTATAAAAGGGCGAAGATAATGGAATATAATCTAATAAAGTGAAGAACATTTTAAGATTCTGTGCTGCTCGTCTTTGTTGTTTGGCTTTGTTTTATAGAGCTGTGTTGTCTTTTCATTGGTTGATGTTTATTGACTAAATTGCTTGTTACTTGACTTCCTCTTTGTTTGTCTCGTCTGGAATTTCATTTGTTACTTTGTTTACCTTGTTGTTTGTGGAAGGTAGCATTTTCGATCACATAGTAGTATGTATGTTTCCTCTGGGTGCGTTTGTTTGTGCGCGCGCCTGCTTCTGTACGTACATGTGTATGTGTGGACTTTAATGTACCTACAACATGTGGTTATGTATGCATGTACTTATGTGTCCTCGGTACTCTCGTGTGATTGCAAATGAGTCTTTTGTACCTCGCATCTTCAGCTCACAACGGTGCATCCTTGACACACTTACATGCACTGGACACTCGCATTGACATAACCTGATATTCTTGTCTTGACAACTTCATACTCTTGCTGAGTAAAGGCAGCGACATGACATAGAAGACGGAGAAAGACATGATGGTGATGAAGAACAAGAAAAAGAAGAAAAATGCGAAGAATTAAAAGGAAAGAAAGAAGAATGACAAGAAGAAGAACAAGAACAAGAACAAGAAGAAGAAGAAAAAGGAGAAGAATTAAAAGGAAAGGAAATAGAATGAGAAGAGAAGAAGAAGAAAAAGAAGAAGAAGAAGAAGAAGAAGAAGAAGAAAAAGGAGAAGAATTAAAAGGAAAGGAAGAAGAATGAGAAGAGAAGAAAAAGAACAAAAATAACAAGAACAAGAAAGAGAACAAGAAGAGGGAGAAGAAGAAGAAAGAGAAGGAGAATGATCAAAGGGAAAGGAAGAAAACTAAGATGTGGAGACAGTGTGGAGATGCAGGCGAGGGAATTAATGCGTAATACGGAACTCTAGTGGAATAGCGATACAAAGGAAAATGAAGAGGAAGAATCAAGATGGAAATTAAAACCGAAATGTCTTCACTGTGTAAGAGTAATTGGCCAAAGAATTTAATAAAAAAAAACAAGACAAGAAAATCAAAGAAATTATTTGAAGAAAAAAAGATAAATAAAAAATAATAAAAATAAAAAATAAATGAAATTAAAGTTAACACGAAGATCAAAGCAATGAACAAAACAAGCCACAAGATAAAGAAATCAAAGCAAAGCCGACTAAAATGGCTCGCGTGACTCGAGATGAAGTTGCGACCGAAATCCCAAGTGGTCGTCGCGAGTGTGGGAAGGCAGGGAGGGAGGTGGCAGTGAAAGTCTTCCTTTTCCCTTCTTGTCTGCTCTCCTTGCTTGCTTTGCCTCTTCCTTTTCGGTTTGTGGTTGTTGGTTTTGTCGTTTTTTTGGTGGTTTTGTTTGTTTGTTTGTTCTTTGTAATCTGGTGGTTCCTCTAGTTGCGATTTTGTTTATGTTTTTTTTTCTTCTATTTTTTGATGATCTTTTCATATCATCTATTCTTATTTCTTCCTATTCTTTCCTCTTTTTCAATTCCTTCTCCTTTTTCCATCCTTCTTGTCCCTTCTCCTTTTTCCATGCTTCTTGCCCCTCTCCTTCTTTTTCCATCCTTCTTGCCCCTTCTCCTTCTTTTTCCAACCTTCTTGCCCCTTCTCCTTCTCCATCAATCCTTCATCTTTCTTTTTTCATATTTTTCATCCTCCTCCTTCTTCCTTCATCACACTCCTTCTCCTTCTTCCTCCAACTTTTCAATCATCCTCCTTCCTACTCCTTCAGACCCTTTTCCATCCTTCTGCTTCCCCCATCCTCCTCCTCCTTTATCTTTATTCCACCCTCCACCCTCTCTCCTCCACCCTCCCTCCTCCCTCCTCCCCCTCCTTCTCGCCATCCTCGTCACCGAGATGGAGTTAAGTGCTGAGACTAAACCGATTTCGTCCCACGCTTTCGAGAGGAAGATTTCGATGGCGGAGAAAGAAAGTGGAATGAAAGGTAGATGGGTAGACAGGTAGATTGTCAGACTGAAAGTCAGTCAGTCAGAACGACAGACAGACAGACAAATAGACAGACAGACAAGCAGACAAGTAAACAGGCAATTAAGCAGGCAAGTAAGCAGGCAGGCAAACATTCAAGCAAACAGGCAAGCAAGCAATTAAGGAAGCAGACGGACAGACAGACAGACAGACAGACAGACAGACAGACAGGCAGACAGATCAGTCAGCGAGACAGACTTCAAACAAAGAGAAAGTTGATGGCAATAGAAATGATCAGAAAAAAAGATGTAAGTGATCATAATACCTGTCCGTCTAATGAAGAGGGCCATTGGCACTTGAACTCATTATAATAATAACTAAATAGTAAAGTGATTGGCAGGCAGCGTGTGGATATCTCTAAATCTTTATTTCTTTTCTGTTTCCTTTGTTGTCTTCGTAGACCAACAAAGACAATACGACAACCATGACAAGACAGATATGCAAACGACAAACAAACAAACAACAAGAACATTCGAGGCCACGAAAATTTCTCTCTCGGTCAAGGGTATAGACATACGTTGTCCGAATCTCTCGCCGTCGACTCCGGCTGCCAAATGAGTCTCTTTTGATACTTTTATTACTTTTAAGTCTATCTCGTATCATTCTGATGAGTCTTCCAACATAATTCTTGAATAATGTGTCATGACTTTGAATATATTACAACTCAAAACGGCTTATATAACTGAGGATTCAGTAACGCATGAGGAAACGGACGAGGGCCATTGCCACGAGGGAGAAATCTGACTGTCGGTAATTACCAATGATGAATTTTATCACCCGGGGCATGCGGGCACGGGCGGGGCGCTCTCATGGGCATGCTGGCATAGTGATAAGCGCCGAAGAGAGTTTACTGAAATTTGTAGGAGGTAAAGGGTGTGAATGAGGGTGAAGATTCACAGCGAAAAGATGTAATGGACGCGCTTGGATTAAGTAATCAGGAACACTTGATCGAAACGAGTCAGTTACACTGCTTGCGCTGTCAAGTTATTCATTCGTATTTATAAGTCCTTTCTACAGTGATAAGCGACAGGGCAGCAGGCAAAGGGCAAGTAAGCAGAAGTGGTGACGGGAATAAAAACACGCTGTCAAACAGAAAACAAACAAGACTGTAAAATAAGTAAATAAACAAAAATAACTGAATAGCCCGACAATCAGCATAACGCACGACCAAGCAGACAAGCGAGGAGACAACTAAACAAGCAGGGTATCAGCAATCAAAGCAGTCAATATATCAGTTACTCTTAGCGACCGAGCAGACAGGCGAGGAGGCAACTAAACAAGCAGGGTATCAGCAATCAAAGCAGTCAATATATCAGTTACTCTTAGCGACCGAGCAGACAGGCGAGGAGGCAACTAAACAAGCAGGGTATCAGCAATCAAAGCAGTCAATATATCAGTTACTCTTAGCGACCGAGCAGACAGGCGAGGAGGCAACTAAACAAGCAGGGTATCAGCAATCAAAGCAGTCAATATATCAGTTACTCTTAGCGACCGAGCAGGCAAGCTAGCATGTATCAGAGACGCCGGCAGAGCTGGTATGAAGAGCATGAAATCGGCCAGATCTTGCAGAAGAGACTGAAATAGCATGTCAGGTAAACAGACTGAAAACAAAGGAACAGTCAGACGAGCGGGCAGATAGCAAAGCTGAGCATAGCTGGCAGACAGGATGGCAGAGAGTCAAGTTACAATAGAATACATATGATAAAAACGACCATAACAATGGCCGATTAGACAGACAGAGAAATAGAAAAATTAAGCCTTCTAATTTCACACAGGACAGGCACAGGACTCACACCTTCTTTTAGACCCCTCCTTCTCTCTCTTCCTCTCCCCACCCCCTCCCTGATTCCTTATCTCCCTCACTTTCTCCCTCGCTCTCTCCCTCTCCCCACTCCCTCCCTGATTCCTTATCTCCCTCACTTTCTCCCCTTATCTCCTTCTCCCTCCCCCTCACTTCTCCTCTTCAATCCTCCCTCTCTCCTCCCCCTTGTCCCCTCCCCCGCCTTCGCCCAATTAGTAACCTTAAGGGTAAACAAGTCCTTGGTATTAGAGAAAAGGAGATCTCACCTGGGCAGGGAAAGTTAGGGGATGGACCGCAGAGGGAGACTGACTGAGTAAGTTAGGAAGTGAATGGGAGAAAGAGTACGCGAATGAGAGAAAAGGTTGCGTGAGTCGGGGAAAGAGGGAATTAGTAAGAAAAAGAATGAGTGAGTGAGCGAGAGATAGAGCGAGGGCGAAAGAAATAGCAAGAAACAAAGCGAGAGAGAAAATGAGAAAGAGCGAGAGAGAGAGAAAGAGCGAGAGAGAGAGAAAGAGCGAGAGAGAGAGAGAGAGAGAGAGAGAGAGAGAGAGAGAGAGCAGAGAGAGAGAGAGAGAGAGAGAGAGAGAGAGAGAGAGAGAGAGAGAGAGAGAGAGAGAGAGAGAGAGAGAGAGAGAGAGAGAGAGAGAGAGAGAGAAAAAGAGAGAGAGAGAGAGAGAGAGAGAGAGAGAGAGAGAGAGAGAGAGAGAGAGAGAGAGAGAGAGAGAGAGAGAGAGAGAGAGAGAGAGAGAGAGAGAGAGAGAGAGAGAGAGAGAGAGAGAGAGAGAGAGAGAGAGAATAAGAGAGAGAGAGAATAAGAGAGAGAGAGAGAGAGGGGGGGGGAGGCAGAGAACAGACAATAAAAAGTAGAAGCAAGCAAAAAACTGGAAATGATACTAGAGAAGAAATAGTTGACGAAGAACCGAATAAACGAAGAAACCCACAACAGCCATGAAATATAAAAATAACTGTCTGGGAAATAACCGAAAAAAGACGCTAATAAAAACAAGAAACAGAGCCAAAACACACACAAATCTACAACAGCATTACACCATTTCCTCCGCTTAATCTTGACACGAGCGGGAGTTTATGTTAATAAATTACGGTGATTAAGAGACACGTTGTGTGCATATAAACACAGGTATTTATTGCATGAGATCGCGACGGAGTTGCGAGCGCTGCCAACTGCCTCACACGCCGTATCTTGAGCCATGAGCATTATAGCGGAGCATAAATCTCGTGAGAATTCCTGCTAAATATTCCACTTTCTTTGTCTCTCTCTTCCCTTCTTCGCTGCCTTTGTTGCGTTCTCTCTCTCTCTCTCTCTCTCTCTCTCTCTCTCTCTCTCTCTCTCTCTCTCTCTCTCTCTCTCTCTCTCTCTCTCTCTCTCTCTCTCTCTCTCTCTCTCTCTCCCTCTCTCTCCCCCACCTTCTCTCTCTCCCTTCCCACTCCCCCCATCTATCCTCCCTCCCTCTCTTCCCCCACCCTTTCCCCCCCTCCTCTCCCTCCGTCTCTGTATCCTCCCTCTCTTCATCCAGAAATAACGTGGTTCGAAAATTACCCATCGTCCTCAAGGTGTTTCTCTCCAGGGTCGTTTCTGCTCGTCATTCTCTCTCTCTCTCTCTCTCTCTCTCTCTCTCTCTCTCTCTCTCTCGCGGGCGCGCGCGCGTGCGAGTGTGTGTTTGTTTGTTTGTTTGTTTGTTTTTTTGTTTTGTAACTGTTGGGTTGTGTGTACATCTATATTCACTTATGTCTATGTGTGAATGTGTTTATTTACGGAAAAGCATGAAAGTATCACTGTGAGTGCGAATTAATTTGTTTACGTGTGTGCCACAGCGTTTATTTACGAAATCTTGCGCCTGTCGGGCTCGCTTTTCAAAAAGCCTCCTCGCTCGCCCTCACAAAGCGAAGGGCCTCGGGTGTGAAAGCTGACCCGTAACCATCGCTCATCTCAGACTTCAGGCGCGACGCGAGACACGTCGTCACAAAAAGAAAAAGAAAAAGAAATCACATTCAAAATTCAAAAACTGGGACTAGAGGGTTCATGGTCGAGGCCTAGATCCAGCAGCGTTAAGCTCCACAATCCGATTGGATTATAGAGGATTGCCGACCATATGGCCCAGTACCTCCCCATCCGTGTTCAGGTGTGACATTTTTTTCTTTTAATCCTCACGAATTGTTTCTCGTTTCCGATGTTCTTTTCTTCTGAAACTTTTTCATCTTGGAAATAATTTCATCCGTCGTTGCGGACTAGATTTTTTTGAGAGGGGGGGGGGGGAGGAGGAGGAGAGAGACAAACTGGTCTATCCGATTTTTTTCTTCTAAGCATCGCAGGTGTTGGCGCGTTGCTTCATCTCTCTTTTTATCTGTCACTTAATTATCAGTTTATCATAAATGTTGCTATTTTGCGAAGGTCGTAGATACATAGAGAAAAAAACGAGATTCATGTTACTCATTTGGGTTATGTAACGATGAAAAGCAAGATTTGATAAATAAAAAAAAAGATACAGTGAAGATTGTATCTTCCGCGTCTCTGTCTCTCTGCTTTATTCATTTATTTGTTCTCTTCTCTTCGTCTTTGATGAAATATTATCCTCAGTTCGTATATTTTCTTTTTAGTCCTTATTTCCCCTTCTCTCTCTCTCTTCCTCCCTCCCTCCCTCCCTCTCCCTCTCTCTCTCTCTCTCTCTCTCTCTCTCTCTCTCTCTCTCTCTCTCTCTCTCTCTCTCTCTCTCTCTCTCTCTCTCTCTCTCTCTCTCTCTCTCTCTCTCTCTCTCTCTTTCTCTCTCTCTCTATATATATATATTTTTTTTTTCTTACGCTCTCTTGCTCTTTGTCTTTTTCTTATCTCAGCATTTATCTCCATGCGTGTGTTTAGGTCAGGTCACTTGAAGCCAACTTTCGTCATGAGGGCAAAAAAACTCCGTGTAAAATATGATTTAAAAGAATATATTTACACAACACACACACACAGACACAGAAACAGACACGGACACAGACACAGACACATACAGATACACGCACACGCACACGCACACGCACACGCACACGCACACGCACACGCACACGCACACACACACGCACACGCACACACACACGCACACGTACACGTACACGCACACGCACACACACACACACACACACACACACACACACAGACTAACGCACATAATACTAACATGTATATGGTAATTTCCATAATGATATGGAAGCTCTCCGAAGCCTCCCTCGCAAGACAGTGACCCTGAGCATGAGAATGTTCCTTCGGCCTTCATCGGATGACACGTGACTTTGCGTTGATGAGGAGACGGTGACACTTGTACGGCGGCGATGGCGTGTCACGTGACATCGCGAGAACCGTGCTTTATTGTTGTTGTGATCTTATTTCAAGGTGTGGGAAGGAGGGAAGGTAAGAGGGAAGGGGAAAAGCGAGAGGAAGGGAGAGAAGGAGAGCGAGAGGGGGGAAGGGGGGAGGGAGGGAGGGAGGGAAGGAAGATGGGAGGAAAGAAGGAAGGAGAGAGGGAAGGAAGGAGGGTAGAAAGGGGAGAACGAAAGGCAGAGGGACGAAGGGAAAGAGAGAAAGTGAGAGATCACGAATAGGACTGAAATTATAATGGAGTGTAGAAGGAGCGACAATGGGAGAAGAAAAGAAATAAGAAAGATCAGGAAGAACGAGAGGGAAAGGGAAAGCAGAAGAAATGCGATCGAATCCCATGGAAAAGAAGCAAACGGAGGGATCGGCGAGAAGGAAGAGCAATAAAGTAGGAGAATGGAAGACAGAAAAAAATGGAATCAAAATTAAAACGGAAAGATAAATTAAAAAAAGTTCAAAACAAAGAGAATACAAGAGAAACTGGACTCCAGACAGAGAGAGGAAAAGGGTTACGAGTAAGTAAGAGAAATACAAAGGAAAATGGTGAATTATCTCGGCAAGATAGCAGTTAAGATTAGATTTATACCTTCCTGTAAAACCGGCGATTTCTCTGTGGCTTCGGGAGTATTTCGGAATCTTTTTACTTTCTTAGTCTTTCCTCTTTCCCCTTCCTTTTCTGGGCGCGTTTCTTTTTTTAATTATCTATTATGTTCATGTATCTCCCTTTATCTACCCCCAACTCCTTTATCTTCCTCTTACTTTCTCTATTTCTTTCTTTCTCTCACATAAACATTTGTGTATGTATATATGTATATGTATATGTGTGTGTGTGTGTAGGTATGTCCTCTAAACACCTTCCTTGACTCCACACACCTTTCCTCTCATATCCCCTCCCCTAGTCCCACTTCCACCTATTCCTCCCATCCTTCCTCCACCCCTCCACCCATCCCTTCCCTCCTCTTCCCTTCCCTCGCCCACCTCAACTCCTTTCCTACCTCCCCCCTCCTCCATTCCCTCCCCCACCCTTCCTTCCCTCCCTCACCCAACCTCCCTTTCCTCCCTTCCCTCCCTCACCCAACCTCCCTTTCCTCCCTTCCTTCCCCCACCTCTCCTCCCTCCTATCTCCCCTCCTCCCTCCTCTCTCCCCTCATCCCTCCCCTACTCCCTACTCCCTCCCCCTCCCCTCCCTTCACTCCCCCTACCCGTTCCCCCTCCCTCACCCCTTTCCCCTCATCTGGGAAGTGTTCCATGTGTAACATTATTTCCCCTCTCGAGTTTCTCCCCTAAATGGAGGCTCGTCTCCGCTCCGCGCGTTCCCACAGGGCTCGCGAGGACTCCGAGGCGCTGCGTGGGAACGCTGGCGAGAGGGGACGGGACTCTCATCTCTATGGGTGCTGCTGAGAGAGGTGTAATTAGCTTGTAATAATGGAGTCGGACTGTGCAATGAACCGGGGATTCTTTTAATTCAGTGCCCATCCCCTTACCCCCCCCCCCCGTCCCTTCCCCCTATTCCCCTACCCTTTCTGCATCCCTCTTCTCTGCCCCTATCTTCCCCCCCCCCCCCCACCCTCCCCTCTGCTCCCCTCCTACACGCAGCTCGACCGGTTAATTGGACCGCTGCATTTGAGGCCTTAATCATGACTGTGGTTTACTCCTCTTCGTCTTGTTGCTGTTGTTCTTGTTCTATTTATGATCATCATTATTATTGGTAGTAGTTTTTGTAGTATATATTTTTTTTCATTATTGTTATCATCATTCTTAGAATAAATATCATTATTGTTCTTGTTGTTATTTTTTTTTATCATTATTACTATTGTAATTATTATTGTCATTATTATCATTATTATTATCATCACTATCACCACCACCATCATCAGTATTATCATTATTATCATTCCGGTCGTTTTATTGTTATTGTTGTCATTCTTATCTTTACACTTTACTTCCCCTTATTATAACTTATCCCAGAGCGAAATGAACCTCAAATTCCCGCGACAATAACTTAAGTTCGATACAGAGCGAAGTAACTCATGGCTATTCTCCTTACGTAACTTCCTTCTGGTTGCTTTCAATTGACGTCATCGAAAAGTATGTTGCGTTCTCACTTTCTCTGTCTCATTCCATATGGCTCGTTCGCGCGTCATCTTTGTAATTAAAGAAGTACGGATTGTCACAGCGGGCGACCGCAGGGCGAGGTGCTGTCGCCGCGCACTTTCTCTCTCGGAAGGTCCTATTCATACGTGTGAACTGGTGCGATGTCCCTATGTATGTACCTACCTGTGGTCATGTAAGTAGACGTGCATCTTCGATTGATTAAAATCTCTCAAATATAATTATGGTCATTCAAACATGTTCACGTATGTAAAAAATAAATTATGTATTATCATATATATATGTACATATATATGTATATATATATGTATATATATGTATATATATAAATATATATATATATATATATATATACATATATATGTATATATATATGTATTTATATGTATACATATATATATATATATATATATATATGTATATGTCCACTGCCACAACATGTGGCAGTGTTTTCTTATTTACATACACACATACATACATACACACCTACAAACACACACACACACACGCGCGCGCGCGCGCGCACGCACATGCAGTATGTGAATCAACCTGCTTTCTCTTTGTCTTCCTAGTTATCTAACCTTCGTCGGGTGATGAGGCGAAGGAAGAAGAGCACGTGCATGTATGACAGTGTTAGTAACTTTACAAAGCCAGTGATGTAATTAACGTATTGCGAGGCTATAGTTTTGTCAGAAATACACGAGGAAGATCATTTATCTTATTTTTTTCTGCTTTCTCCTCCTCCCTTTTCTTCTTTTTTCTTCTTCTAATTATCTTCATCCACTACCTTCTTCTTCTTCCTCCTTTCTCTTATTTTTCTCCTTCTCATTCTCTTCCACCAACACTTCCACCTCCTCCTCCTCCTCCACCTCCTCGCCATCCTCCACCTCTTCATCTTCCTCCTCGTCCTTCTCCTCCTCCTCCTCCTCCTCCTCCTCCTTCTTCTCCTTCTTCTCCTCCTCCTCCTCCTCCTCCTCCTCCTCCTCCTCCTCCTCCTCCTCCTCCTCCTCCTCCACCACCACCACCACCACCACCTCCTCCTCCTCCCATTCTTCTTCATCTCCCGTTTTTTGGGCAAAAAATATGTAATAAATGAAAGAGATAGAGGAAGAAAGAAGAATAAGATAATTAGGAGAAGAAAATAAAACGAGAATAACGAGACACAGTTGGTTAACCGCTAACCAGAAGAAAATGCACGGAAACGAACGAATGGTTAGTGAGATTCTGAATAAAATTTCAAAACGAAATTTCCCAAGGAAAATCTGTAACGTCTTAAGCCTTCGAATGAGGTGACACGTTCTCAAAAGGCAAAGGTTGTGAAGGATCTCAATTTATGCTTCATTTCCTGGATTTCTCCCACGTGCATGGGCTTACCCACGGGCGCGATAGAGGTGGATATGCACACACACACACACACACACACACACACACACACACACACACACACACACACACACACACACATGCAAGCCAATGCACTTCCACATGCGCATGGGCATGACACACAGGGATAAACACATAAGCAAATACATTTATAATTGTGTAGCAAGCAGGATGCTACATACTCACACGCAAATGCACTTGCACATATGGTAGACGGACACAGAAACAATAGCTCAGTATTCACAAACACACAAACACTGGTCATTGCACAACGACTCGCCGATAACCAAACCTGACCTGAGTTGGAGTGAGTGACTCCTTTTGACCGGATGACCTCCGAGTGCGTGTGGGCAGCCAGGTCATCGGGGAGCCGTGGGCGTCTCTGGGGCGGGGTGGAGGAGGATTCAGGATTAGCGGAGGAGAGACAGGAAGGGGAGAAAATATTGGGAGGGGAATGAAGGAGGGAGGGGAAGAGACGAAGAAAAATAATAAAGATGGGAAGGAAAGTAAAAGCAACAATGGAAGAGAAGAGAATAATGAATAAAGAAGAGAGAGGGAGGGATGAACAAGGGAAAAGACGGAGGAGGGATAAAGGAGGAAATCAAAGGATGCAAGATCGGGAGAGGAGAGAAGGGAGGAAGAAAAGATTTGGAGGGGGAAAGAGAAGGGAAGGATGAGGGGAAGAAAGGAAGACAAAAAATAAAGGAGGAATGGGAAGGAAAGGAAAGAATGGAAGAGAAGAGAATAATGAATAAAGAAGAGAGAGGGAGGGATGAGCAAGGGAGAAGACGGAGTAGAGAGAGAGAGAGAGAGAGAGAGAGAGAGAGAGAGAGAGAGAGAGAGAGAGAGAGAGAGAGAGAGAAAGAGAGGGAGGGAGGGAAGAATAAAGAGGAAAATCAAAGAACAACAAACAGCAAGAATAGTAAACAGAATGTTGTTATATTGTTTTTTTTTTTTTTTTACAGTGTGAGGCTTTGGCTCCACGTCTGGCATTTTCTTCATGCTTATCCCCATGTCCTCGTGTCTTGGTTTTATGTGCTAGTACTCTTTTTAATGAGGCACTTTGTATCGAAGTATATTTTTCACAACAATCAAACATATAAGAGTGAAAAATCGGGCGAGGCGAAGGAGAAGAAGGAGCTGGAGGACAAGAAATGAATGAGAAGAGATGGTGGGGAAGGGGAGGAGTAAGGAGGGGGGGGGGGTGAATAGATCTAAAGCAATTAGTTCAAAGGAAAGAAAATCGTCTTTCAGATTCTTTTTCTCCTTCGACATTTGTTTTCTTTCAAGCTTTTTATTTATTTTTAACTCACGAAGAGAGCAGAATCAAGGCATTGCAGATCATTGACCTTTGACCTGGCTGTTGCTCCACCAGGCGGCCTTTTGCAACTGACCCAGGCTCCCTTCCCCTCCTCCTCCTCCTACCCTCTTCTCCTCTCTCCCTCTTGACAATTTGTTAAATATTCTCTCTTTGGCTTTATTTCTGTTTATATTATTTCAATGTGTGTTTGCAAGTTATTGGTTTATTTATGACTTCAATTGATAAGTGGTTTTCAGTATTATTGAATTCCTTATATATGAATTAGATATATAAATAAATGAATGATTTATCTGATAATGTTAAAATGCAAAATGATAAGAAATATCATACAGCTACCATATTCGTTTTAAGGGAAACAAAGTTTAGAAAATAAATATTTGAATAAATTGACGTATCCTCATTTGCATATAGCGAAGGATTATTCTTATTCGACTACATCGTCTCTGTGACCCGCTATGCTGGCTGATGACGGAGGGAAGGCCTAAGTGCGATGGAAATAGGAAGGTCTTGATGGAGGATCGAAGGACAGGAGGCATTTCGAAGCTGGGAAGGGCTTTGGAAGACTCGGTGCGTCTACTCGCCTGATTCGTGTTGATTTTTTTCATTCTCTCTCTCTCTCTCTGGCTCTCTGTTCATAGCTTTCATTATCCTCCCCCTCTTTCTTCTTCGCTTCTTCTGTTTTTCTTCTCTTCTCTTCTTCTGCTTTTCTTCTCTTCTCTTCTTTTCTCTCCTTCTCTTCTCTTCTCTCCTCTCTCTCCTCTCTCTCCTCTCTCCTCTCTCTCTCTCTCTCTCTCTCTCTCTCTCTCTCTCTCTCTCTCTCTCTCTCTCTCTCTCTCTCTCTCTCTCTCTCTCTCTCTCTCTCTCACACACACACACACACACACACACACACACACACACACACACACACACACACACACACACACACACACACACACACTCACACTCACACTCACACATCACTCACACTCACACTCACTCACTCACTTCACTCACTCACTACTCACTCACTCACTCATTCACTCACTCACCCACTCACATACACACAAACACAAACACAAACACAAGCAGACATACATGCAAACACACACACACGCTGGTTGGTATCACAAGCAAACACGACGCCGAAAGTAATAACAATAATATAAAGAAGAAGAATAGAAAGTGCAATCTGTTTACATCTCACTATCTCCCTCCCGCACGCCCCCCCCTCCCCTCCCCTCCCCTCCCCCTTAAGGTGGAGCACATGTCACAGTTTCTCGATTGCAAGGAACTGCTCGTTAGTTGACGCAGCCGCCGCCAGATGGTCGCTGGAGCAGGTTGGGCCAGCTGATGCTCCTCCTCGGAACAGCTGGGCGAGAGGGGGGGGGGGAGGGGGGATACCCGGGCCATCAATGGTCGATATCTTACAGTAGGTATTTTTTTTATTGATTGGTTTGTTGATCTGTGCGTGTTTTTGTTTTTTTTCTTCTTTGGAGAAAGCTATGCAGATTCGTTGTATTTTTCTCGATTATTTTAGTGATGTTTATTTAATTTCTGTGATATTCTGTGGTGTTCGCCAACCTTTCCTTCTACCATCCTCATCTTTCTTTCTGCTTCTCACCTTCCTTCCTTCTTAATTCATTTCCCTTCATTTCTCCCTTTCCCACATATTTTTTTCTTCCCTCCTCCCCCTTTCCCTCCTTCGCATCTCCTCTCTTCCCTTCCGCCCTTCCTTCCGTGACGTCCTGTTTCCCGCACCCGTCCCGAGGTCAAGGACTTTGGCAGAAATACATGAAGAACATTTTTCTGTCTCTTCCCCCTTCATCGTCTCCTCCTCTCTACGTCGTCTCCCCCTTCTCCTCCTCTACATCATTCTCCTCTTCCTCCCCCTTCTTCTTCTTCTTCTTCCGTTTTTCCTCTTCTCCTCCTCCTCTTGCTTCTCCCGAAGTAAAGTGATCAGCTTTCACTAAGATGGACTTGGCTCCTATTTCCTTGATTACAGTTTATCTCTCCCTCTTCGTTTCCATCATTTCTTGTCTCCTTCCTTTCCCATTTCTTATTCTCTCTTTTTCTCTTTATTCCTTTCACTTTTCTCCCTTCTCCTTCACTCTCTCCTCTTATTCTCTTCCGTTATTTCTGTTCTCTACTTTTTTTAGAAACAGTTTTTCTCCTGTCCTATTCTTTGTTTTTCTACTTATCTTGAATGAATATTTAGAATTGGAAAAGGAAAATTCATAGCCAGATAAACGGACGAATAGACAAACAAAAAAAGAAAGAAAAAAAACTATTTACAAAAGAAGCGAGGGTTGGGAGACAAACCATAATGCAATATGACAGGGTCTCACCTAACGCGGCGAGGACACGTAGCGGAGGGAACGCAAGCCAAGAATGCAACAATGCAAAGGTGTCCTTGTCACGATTCTTTGGCCGAGGCAACGACTCGGCTTTGAGGCGAGGTGGGGGGAGGGGGAGGGGGAGGGGGAGGGCGAAGTGGGTAGGGGAAGAGGAGGGGAGAGGTGAGGGAGGGAGGGAGGGAGGGAGGGAGGGAGGGAGGGAGAGAGGGTGAGTGGGAGGGAGGGAAGGAGAGAGGGAGGGAGGGAGGGAGGGAGGGAGGGAGGGAGGGAGGGAAGGAGGGAGGAAGGGAGGGAGGGAAGGATGGAAAGAGAGAGGGAGGGAGGGAGAGAGAGATGGGGGGAGGGAAGGAGGGAGGAAGGGAAGGAGGGAGGGAAGGAGAGAGGGAGGGAGGGAGAGAGATGGGGAGAGGGGAAGAGGGAGGAAGAGAGGGAGAGAAGAAGGGAGGGAAAGAGGGACAGAGATGGGGGGAGGGAGAGAGAGAAAGAGATGGGGGGAGGGAGAGAGGAAGAGAGACGGGGGAGAGAGAGAGAGGAGAGATAAGATGAGATGAGATGAGATGAGATGAGAGAGAGAGAAAGGGGAAAATAAGTAAGTAAACATCTCATGAATCTTGCAAATCACCATCATTTGTTCGGGATTAGTGATGTATCTCCTTGGACCTTTACAGACAAATAAGAAAATAAGAAACTGCTAATCACTACGCTCTCGACTTATTACTTCCTTTATGTCTGCGACAGCACACACACACACACACACACACACACACACACACACACACACACACACACACACACACACACACACACACACACACACACACACACACACACACACACTAGCACAGATTACTGTTCCTTTTATCACCGTTTGTTCTGTTGTGACTTCTGCTGCCAATGCTATTACTTTTAATGGTGATGATAATGATAGAAGTATTGACAGTAAGAGGAAATAAATGATAACAGTAGTAGTGCTGTTAATAATAAGGGTGATGGTGAAGATAATAGTAAATAGTAAAGCTAATAATAATAGTAAGTAGTTAAGCTGATGATAATAGTAAATAGTAAAGCTAATAATAATAGTAAGTAGTAAAGCTGATAATAATAGTAAATAGTAAAGCTAATAATAATAGTAAGTAGTAAAGGTGATAATAATAGTAAATAGTAAAGCTAATAATAACAGTAAGTAGTTAAGCTGATAATAATAGTAAGCAGTAAAGCTAATAATAATAGTAAGTAGTAAAGCTGATGATAATAGTAAGTAGTAAAGCTGATAGTAGTAGTACATATTAATGTTGATATCTAAGTAGGGCACAAGAACGGCGGTATAATTCACACCAACAGACCCAGCAGCGTAAAAAAGGGACAAACACAACACAACAACAACAGCATTCCCGATATCCAAGCCATTTCTCTAATTAAAGTCAGACTCTCTTAGCTGAGACAAATTCCCTCGCGTTAACTAAATCTGTTTTGACATTCCATCCGAACAAGAGAAAATGAATTGCTCAATGACAGGTGGTGTAAACAAAAGGAATAGGGACGTTTATAAAGGGATAAATGAATTAAATATAATGATATTGGAAATGAATTTAGAAATAATTCTTAGGTGAATTTAGTGATAGAAAATGAGTGAATAGATAATTGAATTAGATTAAGCAGATCCACGCAAATTCAGATGTTTAAAGAAGGAGAATTAAACTAAAATCAGAATCGCATAATTGAATGATTATGCAAATAGATAAATGCTTCTTATGTTGAATGAATTTCCTCGTTGACAAATAACATCATCCGAATTCGTTCTCTGGCGGTCACGTGACACCGACTCTTCCGCCTTGGCAACTCAGCGCGGTGTTGCTATCGCGAGAGGAGTAGTTTTTGGGTAGTTTTGGTTGTTTTTATGAGATTTTTTCTATAACTTTATTCGTTTTATTTGTTGAGTGGTATTTTTTTTGTAAATTGATTTCATATGATTTTGTTAATTATATGTATATATATTTTTTTGTTTCTATATTTGTCTGTGGAATTATTTGTGCAATAAATTTTTTGTCTATTTACCTGTTTATTTATGTCTTTGTTTCTTGTTTATTGAATTTAAAGGGGAGAGGGAAATAAAGGAATAGAAGGAGAAGAGAGAGAAAGAGGGGGGAATTCACGACAAAAAATATAAATACTAAAAAATATGAATCACATAAAAATTATAGTAAGAAGAAAGAGAAAGAAATAAGAAAGCATAGAGATGAAGCGTTAAAGAGGAAAAGAACTACAACAGCTACAGTATAAAAAGGAGAAATATAAATTGTAGAAAGGAATGATAAAGAAATACAAAAGAAAGACGAAAAGGGAGAAAGAAAGAAGGAATGACTAGTAGTTAGTATATAATGACGTCATTATGCATATACAATGAGAGCAAACCATACGCCTGCAGGGGAAGGTGGGGGGGGGGGGGAGGAGACAAAGTGGGGGGAGGGGGAAGGAGTGGCCACTTTCACGTTGAACCCCGTTACCCCCCCCCCCTACCCCCTCTTCATGACCACCACGACCTCCGCCCAAGAGTCGGACATATTGGTTTGTAATTGTTCTTCGGGTCGTCACTCGTCTCTCTCTCTCCCTCTGTGTCTCTCCCTATATATATAAACACACACACACACACACACACACACACACACACACACACACACACACACACACACACACACACACACACACACACACGCACGCACATATATGTATATATATATATATGTATGTATGTATGTATGTATGTATGTATGTTTATATGTATATGCAGTAAAAATGTGTATGTATCTATATCTATATCTATATTTTTATATCTTTATGTATATATATATATATATATACATATACATATACAGAGAGAGAGAGAGAGAGAGAGAGAGAGAGAGAGAGAGAGAGAGAGAGAGAGAGAGAGAGAGAAATAAACAGAGGAAAACAGACACAAGCAACCAATCAAAGGGGAACAGACACACACCCAACAACCCAACCTCCCCGTAAACACGCACGGCCTCTTCCCTGTTCCATTACACGCTCCGGTTCACCAGTAGATGAGGAGCCATGTCGCTTATCGAGCTTAGAGGCCGAAGCGCGACAGAAAATGCACATCAATAATGGCCAGGAATTATGAGATGTCAAAATACTAAATAATTCAGTGAAAGTTAATGGAATTGTCCGCATAAGATTAATCTAAGCTGATTATTATTTTCTTTCTAAAAAAAAAAAAAAAAAAAAAAAAAATAAAGGAAAAAAAAAACTTTATTTGTGATGACACTAACTCCACGACTTTCTAAATCCTACTTTTGAAATAGGTCTCATTCAGTGCATATTTTTGAACCGCAAACTTGAAGTGCTTGAATATCCATTTTTTGGTTGACTGATTCACTCGTCCCTGTGGCTAGTCCACCTTCTACCTCAAGGTATAATGGACTGTGTAATAGTTGTCTATATCTATGTATGTTTGTATCCGTGTATTTGCATCTTTGTTTGTTAAGTGTGTAGATAGAATATGTATATGTATGTAAACTATGATGTGTATATAAGTAGATATAAAGGTGTGTTTTATGTACAATATGCTAATAGAGGTGGGTATGTGTGTGTGTATTTATGTAATAGGAATCTGCATAGGAATGTATGTATGTCTGTATGCGCAGTTCCTATGCAGTGATAGGGCACAAGTAGAAAGTTGTTATATGTGAAGATATGCGGTCGTTAACATTAATTGAGAGGGGAGGGAGGGGGGGGGGCTCTGGGAAGAGAATGCAATGGTGTTTGGAAATTAGGAAGGGCGTCCGACGCTTAGGAAGGAACTTTCATGCGTTAGTGATGTTTAAACGGTCGACTCTCTCTCTCTCTCTCTCTCTCTCTCTCTCTCTCTCTCTCTCTCTCTCTCTCTCTCTCTCTCTCTCTCTCTCTCTCTCTCTCTCTCTCTCTCTCTCTCTCTCTCTCTCTCTCTCTCTCTCTCTCTCTCTCTCTCTCTCTCTCTCTCTCTCTCTCTCTCTCTCTCCCTCCCTCCCTCCTTTCTGCCTTCCATTATTTGGCCATCAGTTACTCTGGCCGAATACCGGTCATGGATCATTGATTCCCATTGTCAGCCAACTCGGATCCTTCCACCTACTGACCTTGTGATGTCAGGTTGTGCCGTAATGTGCGCACGCACACACACACACACACACACACACACACACACACACACACACACACACACACACACACACACACACACACAGACACACACACACATTTATCGAACTATTTATTTATTTGATTAATTATATGCATATTTGTGCATGAGTGTGGGTGCATATATTTATATAGTATGGAATCTCTCTCTCTCTCTCTCTCTCTCTCTCTCTCTCTCTCTCTCTCTCTCTCTCTCTTTCTCTCTCTTTCTCTCTGTCTTTCTCTCTCTTTCTCTCTGTCTCTCATTCCCTCTGTCTCTCTCTCTCTCTCTCTCTCTCTCTCTCTCTCTCTCTCTCTCTCTCTCTCTCTCTCTCTCTTTCTCTCTCTCTCTCTCTCTCTCTCTCTCTCTCTCCCTCTCCCTCTCCCTCTCCCTCTCCCTCTCTCTCTCCCTCCCTCTCCCCCCCCCACATCTCCTATTACACAAACGCCGCCTATTCTGTTTCGCTTAACACTCTGATTAAGGTCTGTCTTGATCCATGTGAATCGACCTTTGTGCGTTTCACTTTGTCTTTCACACACACACACTACACAAAAACACCGACCGTAATTTGCTCTTTCCTTTCTCTCCTAAAATCCGGAAGGTTAACCGGCCGTTTGGAAATGTGACTTTTTGAACGTTTCGGTGAATGGTTTTATGTCGAACTGTATATAAATTGCCTCATTGAATTATAAAACGTTCGTCATCTCGTAAAGACTGACCACGGAAACGCCGATGAGCTTTTGCGATGGCTGCTTAAATCGCTGTAAACGTTGCGGTAAAAGGGTGTTTTGGGTAAGGCAATAGTGATGGTGATATGTAAATATGAATGCGAATTATACTCGTAAACGTATGTAATTTCAGAGAGATGCTGCGGGTAATTATACTGATGATGATGATAATGCTAATAAAAGGATGATAATGGTAATTATAATCATAACGATGATGACAATTATGATAATGAGAATGAGAGTAATGACAATCATAACCATAATGAAAAGATAGTAGTAATGACGATGATAATAATCATCCCTATAATGATTATGATAATTATACAATAATGACAACAACAATGGCAACAATTGTAATGATAGTGATAGCAATAATAATGATGTTACTACCATGATTATTAGTGTATTGATAATGATAGTACTAAGAAAAATAATCGTACCAATGATAGTGATAAAAAATAACAAATCAAGTAGTTAGTTCAATTGTTTAAACGGTAAATGCAGAAAATGTATGAAACTGAAGTGAACAGAAATGACCGTCATATATAAGAGAAGATTCATGCATATTTATAAAGCCAATTAACGAAGCAGTGAAATGAATGATGCAGCAAAGATATGGTTCGGGCAAACCAGTCCTCGAAATAAATAAACAATCGAATCAAACGGAGAAACCGCCAGCAGATGAAGCTTCGAAACACCGAATCGCGGAAATGAAGCAACGACAGGGAATGCGGCACGGACCGATGAAGCAAAACCCACGGCGACCGAAGCAAAGGCAGCGCCCGAGTCCTCCCG
The DNA here is from genome assembly GCA_017312705.2 of Penaeus japonicus. NCBI lineage: Eukaryota > Metazoa > Arthropoda > Malacostraca > Decapoda > Penaeidae > Penaeus > Penaeus japonicus. Next base: position 192,696 of record BOPN01002335.1, on the reverse strand, counting down.
TGGCTGAACGAGGCCGTGAGCGTCGGCGGTTTTTCCTGACGGCGGAGGAGGTCGGCCGGGATCGGCACTCCGCGGTCTGCCCGCTCATGCCTGGCGCGGTTTATGGAAGGTCTGTCCAGCCTCCTAGTTTGCGTCTCTATTTATTCTCTCTCTCTATCTCTCTCTCTCTCTCTTTCTCTCTCTCCTCCCTCTCTCTCCATCTCTCGCCAAAACTAAGTGATTTTAGGCCTTATGGAGCTACCGTATTCACACTGAAAACCTCGAGAAAGAGAGAGAGTTGATGAGTGAGTGAGTGAGAGAACGAGAAAACAATTGTGAAAAGTATTCAAACCCCATTTTAACCGCAAGGGAAACTGGCGATACTTAGATTGAGAAAAACACACCAAAAGGGCGAAGGAAAACCCTAACAGGAAAAGGTTAAGCGAAAGGGGAAGTGCAGGGAAAAAAAGGTAGCAATGTCTGTCGAAATGTTTTCCCTCGGGCTGAGGAAGAGAAATTTGGGCAAATCCGCTTTTCTCTCGTTTTTTTCTAAAAGGTCCTCCGCCCACACGCCCGCATGCTAATTTGGGACTTGCGGGCGTGTTTTATATTTGTTGCGTAATGCGGTCAGACTTCTGGAAATAGATGATGATGCGGTAAACTAGCGCTGTGTTGCATCATCGATCTGAGGAATTATTTGTAAACTGATTTGTGTTTTAATTTAATGTGTGTTATATTTACATATGATATGAAAGGGTATGTGTGTGTATCAGAGAGAGAGAGAAAGAGAGGGAGAGAGGTGATAATATATATATATATATATATATATATAAATTATATATATATATATACATATATGTGTATATATACATACATATGCACACACACATACACACACACACACACACACACACACACACACACACACACACACACACACACACACACACACACACACACACACACATATATATATATATATATATATATATATATATATATATATATATATATATATATATATATATATATATATATATATATATATATATGCATATATATATATATATATATATATATATAAACACATTTCACTTTCCACTTCCTTCCTTTATAAATGTATGATTCTCCGCCTTCCCTTTGATCCCTCGAAGAGGACGCGCCTCCCACCCATGGCGCCGTCACAGGCCTTTCACGAAAGCTCCTTCCTCGGTTTTCTCACTCGATCAGCGAGGCGATCTCACCACGGCTTCTTGGCCTGAAAACAGCGAGAGAGTTCTGTTTTCTCGTTATCTCGCATCTTGCTTCTGTTCTTGCGTCTCAGTCCGTGCCTTGATTGCGGTTGATATGAGGCGCATGTCGGTTTTGCATCAGATAAGGGCGAAGAAAGAGTTGAGATGAAACGGTATAAGGCGCAGAAATAATCAACGCATTCAGAGACGGGGAATTCATAACGAAACTGAGATATGGGGCGAGAGGGAGCGTCATGATTTCGCTGGTTATCTTGATTGGGAAGAGAGAAAGAGAGAGAGAGAGAGAGAGAGAGAGAGAGAGAGAGAGAGAGAGAGAGAGAGAGAGAGAGAGAGAGAGAGAGAGAGAGAGAGAGAGAGAGAGAGAGAGAGAGAGAGAGAGAGAGAGAGAGAGAGAGAGAAGAGGAGAGGAGAAAGAGAGAGAGAGAGAGAGAGAGCGGGAGAGAAGAGGGATAGAGGGGAGAGGGAGAGGGGTGAAGGAGAGTAAGGAAGAGGGAGAAGGGGGGACGGGTATATAAGTAAGAAGGGAAAGATGGGGGGGGGGGTGTAGAAGGAGAGTGAAAGATGGAGAGAGAAAGATAGAGGGTGAAGGAAGCAAAGGATTTAAAACCCAAATCACCATAAAACAAACAAACAGAGGGAGAGGAAGTGGAAGCTCGGGCGGACGCTAACGAGAGAAAGAAAAAGGGGAAAGAAGAAGTGGGACACGGAGAACAGGATGACGAAGGAGGAAGAAGAAACAGGAAGCGACAAGGATTAACCGGAGAACTTCCTTTCCTTCACCTATTTTCCTTCACGTTCTTATTACTCCTCCCTCGTTTCTACTTCTACGCATTTTCAGAATGATAATGAAGAACATTATAGGCAGATGAGATTAGATAAAAGAACTGGACGAAGTAAAAACAAGATGTATGAATTAACTTAAAATAGCACCTGTTGTCAGAATAGCACACCGAATCAAGTCAGATTTCGGTGCCAGTTTTTATTTGAGGATAAATTAGCACTGCGGCGACATGTCCTGTGAGATGCGTGTCTGCTTCTTTGTTTTCGTTCGCCTTAAAGAGCACAACGACAACTGCCTTTGATGATGATGAATATGATGTCGCTAATGATAATAATAATGCTGATCATCATAGTCAAGATGATAAATGTAACAATAGCAATAATGATAATAGAAATAACGATGATGGCAACAATGATAATGACAGCAAAATCAATCATAATGACAATGATAACAAGATGAGAATAATAATGGCTTACGTCACCCTCCTGAGTAGCGTCTCCCGCTCCCTTCCTCATCAACAGAGTCATTACTCTTGTTAAAATTACATTCACTTGTTTTCTCGACACGGAGGAAAAATAACAACTTCTTAAAAATGCAAAGTTAAACAGAGCTCGACACCGCAAAGGAGAAAATTTACTTAGAATCGACAATTTTCTAGAAAATCCGACAGCAGGCGCCTCCTCACCCGACATATGGCCGCTCGGGTTTACTATTCGTCTAGGCGTTGGTTGCGTCGAAAATGAATAAAGCAAATCTATGAATGAAGGAATTGATGGATTGATAGATAAATTGATATTGCAAGTCGGATGGAAGTATGAGAAAGAGGGGGGGGGGGGTAAGGAAGAGGAAGAAGAAGTAATAAGCAAGAATGAAAGAGGGAGAGAAAGAGAGATAGGTAGAGTGGGTTGGTAGATGAGAGAGAGAAAGAGAGAAAGATAGAGAGAGAGAGAGAGAGAGGGGGGGGGGACCAAAAAGAGAGAGAGGGGGGTTGGAGGGAATGTGACCAAAAATGTCGCCCTGGAATATTCATCAGCTCCGATAATGTTGTGAATCTCCGCCCTTTCGTTGTGACTCAACCTTGGTCCCTCTCCCTCCCTTCTCATATTCTTCAACTTTTCTTCCTTTTTCGTCTTTCTTCCTCCCACCTTTCCCTCCCCTTCTTTCTACCTCCTTCCCTTCCCTCCCTTTCTCCCCCCCTTCTTCTCTTCCCTCCCTTTCTCACATTCACTCTTCCCCTCTGTCCCTCCCTCCCTCCCTCCCTCCGTCTCCCCCCATTAGCCTCCCTAATTACCATTCCCTGTGGAAACGCCCTCCTTGACACGGGATCGAGCCTGTTTTCCAGAACCTCCTTCGTGCAAGGACACTCGATCGG
>BOPN01002335.1:179311-184311 GCA_017312705.2 Penaeus japonicus | reverse complement strand
TCTCTCTCTCTCTCTCTCTCACTCTCTCTCTCTCTCTCTCTTCTCTCTCTCTCTCTCTCTCTCTCTCTCTCTCTCTCTCTCTCTCTCTCTCTCTCTCTCTCTCTCTCTCTCTCTCTCACTCTTTCTCTCTCTCTCTCTCTCTCTCTCTCTCTCTCTCTCTCTCTCTCTCTCTCTCTCTCTCTCTCTCTCTCTCTCTCTCTCTCTCTCTCTCTCTCTCTCTCTCTCTCTCTCTCTCTCTCTCTCTCTGTTCACCTAATCATCTCTATATCTCTATCTATAAATATATTTAGTTTAATTATGTTCTTCATCTATGTCTTTCTGACGAGCCAGAAAATGTTGTTATAATGACATTTCAAAAACAAACAAACAAATCATATTGAAACACAACAATAACATTACAACAAGATTCTTACATGAATTAAAACTCGTCTTAAAGCTACTGGGATATCAATACTTTATATACACGCACATACACACACATGTAGACAACCAAATTAACCGAAATCTGTAATTCAGACGAACTGAAAACTAGTGTTTGCCCCAATTCCTATTTTATGCCTTTTTGCGTCTGTGTGTCTGCTTGTTTGTCTGCCTGTCTGTCTGTTTGTCTATCTATCTGTCTACCTGCCTGTACGACTGTCTACCTGTTTGTATATATATTTGCCTAGCAGCCTACACGTCTATCTGTCTGTTTGTCGGCTTGCCTGTCTGTCTGTCTCGCTCTCTCTCTCTCTCTCTCTCTCTCTCTCTCTCTCTCTCTCTCTCTCTGCCTGTATGTCTGTCTGTCTGCCAGCCTGCCTCTCTGTCTGTCAGCGCCTACGTCTCGGGAGATGCTAATCCCCCGCGGGGCTCCCTCAGGGCACCGTGGGCGGGAAGGCGACAGGTGGAGATCTCTCCGGACAAGCAGCGCGCGAGTACGGGGGGGGAGGGGGGAGGGTCCTGCGGAAGGAGGTGTATGCCAGCATTTCTCTGCTCTGAATCCTGGTATATCCTCCTCCTCCCCTTCCTCTTCCTCCTTCTCCTCCTCCCCTTCCTCCTCCTTCTCCTCCCCTTTCTCCTCTTCCTCCAACTCCTCCTTCTCCTCCTCCTCCTCTTCCTCCAACTCCTCCTCCTCCTCCTCCTCCTTCTCCTCCCCTTCCTCCTCCTCCTCCACCTCCTCCTCCTCCTCCTCCTCCTCTTCCTCCTCCAACTCCTCCTCCTCCTCCTCCTCGTCCTCGTCCTCCTCCTCTTCCTCCAACTCCTCCTCCTCGTCATCCTCTTCTTCCAACTCCTCCTCCTCCTCCTTCTCCTCCTCGTCCTGTCCCCCCCTCCCCTCCTCCTCCTCCTCCATTGTCTGCCATAGAGAGGAGGAGAAAGGAGCAGAAGGGAAATGCACTAAAGGTGACGAAACAAGCGATCGCAAGCAAGTATTTACATTGGGCTTTCATTTTGACTTTTGGAAAGCGTCAGTTTGCGTTATAAGATAATTACGTATTGTTTGAGTCGAGTCAACAGAAGGGAAGGAGGAACGGGCTTGCTTGCAGCTTTCAGTCATTGAAAGTTGCAAGCATGTGTGTGTTTGTGGTTCTCTGAAAGAGAGAGAGAGAGAGAGAGAGAGAGAGAGAGAGAGAGAGAGAGAGAGAGAGAGAGAGAAGAGATGAGAAGTAGACATAATTATTTCCATACCCAGAGTGATATATATTTTTTCATGCGTATATGTGTGCCATATCTAAGTACAAGGGAAAATTTTGGTCGTACTGTAGGCGAAATTTAAATGCCTCATTTTGTTTGCTGCTCCAGTTCCCCACTTTTGATATGTCTCAGCGTTTGGCTATGTATCATTCGTTTTTTCCCTTGTTTTCTTTCCCCTTATATTTATGCATCTCTCTCTCTCTCTCTCTCTCTCTCTCTCTCTCTCTCTCTCTCTCTCTCTCTCTCTCTCTCTCTCTCTCTCTCTTTCTCCCTCCATCCCCCCACCCTCCCACCTTCCCTCCCACCCTCACCCCGTGTGCCATGTTAAGGCTGTCAGATTGTTGAACGGCAGTGAAGACATATTGCCGCGTCTGGCCGGGTACTTGCCGAGCTCCCTCCCCTTGTTATTGTGTGATTTCGTGATTCAGCCGATTCGCGCTCTGTTCGCGCTTCCTCTCTTTGCTTTTTCCTGTTTTCACTCTTCGCGTTTGTTCTTTTTGTGTCCTTGTTATTCGATGTTGGTGCTGGTTCTCGTTTTCTCTCGCTTTCTGGGTTCCGTCTTCGTCTATCCCTTCTGCATAATTGTTTCTCCTCTTCTCCACCTCCTCCCTCTCACTCCTCTCCTTCTCTTTCTCCTCTTCAAAAGAATGGCAGTGAGTGCGTGAGTGAGTGAGTGAGTGAGTGAGTGAGTGCGTGAGTGAGTGAGTGAGTAAGGGAGTGAGTGAGTGAATGAGTGAGTGAGTGAGTGAATAAGGGAGTGAGTGAGTGTGTGTGTGTGTGTGTGTGTGTGTGTGTGTGTGTGTGTGTGTGTGTGTGTGTGTGTGTGTGTGTGTGTGTGTGTGTGTGTGTGTGTGTGTGTGTGTGTGTGTCTGTGTGTGTGAGTGAGAGTGAATGTGAATGTGAATTTGAATGAGAATGTGAGAGTGAGAGAGATAGATAGATAGATAGAGATAGAGAGAGAGAGAGAGAGAGAGAGAGAGAGAGAGAGAGAGAGAGAGAGAGAGAGAGAGAGAGAGAGAGAGAGAGAACAAAATCCTGTTTTCTTTACCTCGACGGAAAACGAAATCCGTCCTGATTGGCCTTATCTTCCCCACAGCTGCTTGACCTCAGCGGAGATAAGGTCACGGGGCGTCGATTAGGGAGGGGGAGCACAGCCCTGACCTTTCTCGAAGAAGGTGCGGAGGAGAGATTAGTAACAAGCGAAGGAGACTTGGGAAAATCACGAGGAAGAGGGAGAAAAACTGGCCTGTGGGGAAGTGAGTCACAGGAAATGATGAGTAAGGGAGAGAGAGAAAGAGAAAGAGAGAAAAAGAGAAAGAGAGAGAGAGAGAGAGAGAGAGAGAGAGAGAGAGAGAGAGAGAGAGAAGAGAAAGAAAGAGAAAGAAAGAGAGAGAGAGAGAGAGAAGGAAATGAAAGTAGAAATGGAAAAAAGAAAGTAAAAAGAAAGAAAGAGGAAGAGGGACCGAAGAAGTATAAAAAGTAAGGAAAGAGGCAAAGAAAACGACCCTGGAAATAGCACAGAACTGTAACCCAAGGAAAACTAAGGGAGGGGAAGTTAATAGAAAAAAACTAGTACCAAAGTGCCCCCTGCGTGCCCCTCCCCTCCCCCTCCTCCCCATCCGGGTCACGGGGTCGACTTCCCGGGAAGACCCCTTGGCGCCAGGGGAGGGAAGGGGGGGGCAGAAAACAAGTGCCATTATTGTTATTGTTGTTATTATTCGTTTTATTATTGTTTTTCATTATTATTAGTTTTATTGTTGTTTTTATATGTTGTTATTATTATCATTATTAATAGTACTCGTATTAGTATTACCATTATTATTACCAAGGTTATTGTACTTTTTCTTCCTTATATTGTTTGCCTTTTTCTTGGAAACTGTGACGGATTTCGAGTGAGTGAGAGAGAGAGAGAGAGAGAGAGATCGCAGTGGCAACGAAATCGCTACGGGAGGCGACGCGGCGGGACATTCGGGCGACACGAGCGACTTCCTGCGACGCCGAGAGGTTGGGGTGAGGGCCGCCCGGGGCGCTCGTCTCCCGCGCCCTTGGCCCGATTGGGCGCCTTCGTCTTCGCTGCGTGTGTGAATTATGTGTGTGTGTGTGTATGTGTGTGCGCGCGCGCGTGGTGTGTAAGAAGGGCGAGAGTGTGATTTGAAGGGGATTGAATGTGTGGGCAGAGGCTTGTAATGAGTGTGGTTTGTATTTCCAGGTCTTTGGCCATTGAACGCCAGTCTAATCTCTTCTACTTCCCCCGCAGCCTCTTTGCCAATCCCAACTATTAACCCCCCCCCCCCCTCTCCTCTTCCCCCAGGAGAGCAATGCGGGCGTCCGGGCCGCCCCGTGAACGGCACGGTGTCCACGTCGGGCCGCTTCTACTTCCCCGGCGAGCGCGTGGCCTACAAGTGCCTGGAGGGCTTCGTGCTCTTCGGCTCCGAGGAGAGAACGTGCCACAAGAACGGCACTTGGAGCGACGAGGTGCCGCTCTGTGGTGAGTTGCGGCGATCTGTTTGGTTTTGTAATTGGTTGTTCTTATCACATTTGTATTGCATTTTGTTTTTATAGTCATCCATTTATTTTACATTGGTATGTGTGCGGAAAAGGAGGTAATGTGAAAACTGTGGCATATATTTTTTTTTGTTGAGTTTGATCAAGAGGTTGTGTTGACATAAAAGAGTGATGAGTGACGTTGATGGCGATGATGAAGTCAGGTCATGTTGGCCACGTGTAAGGCAATGGGGATTCTCTAAGCGATGGAACATTAGTTTGCTCAACAAGGGGAAAATATCCATCTGTGGTCAGCGAGAGTCGTCACTGGTTTCCCTTCGTTTATGTGAGCAGATAAACTAATATATCGTAAATAATGTGCTTGGAATTCATTAAATGATTTGTTGTGCTAGAAACGTTACCCAAAGAAAGATTCGTTAAGGTCATTACTGTTCTAAGTTCTTGACAAGCTTAGGAAGCTATTTGATAAGAGTAAGCGAGAAATAGACAGAGCGAAAGAGGGAGAGAGGAGAGCGAAGTAGACCGGCGATTTCAGACCGAACCAAAAAGAGGGAAATTGTCGAAAATCTCTGAGCGCCAAGAAGCGGAGATTGCGGGGTCTGGTCAGCCTTGAGGCGCGCCTCGCTCGGGAAGGACAGGAGCGGGAGGGAGGGAAAGGAACGTATAGCCAACGGTGGGTAAGGATTAAGGTAAAAGGTGAAAAAGGGGGAAAATGGTCAAAAGATAAGCAATAGAGGGGTAAGAAAAAGTGGGGAAATCAATAGATAAATGGGTTGATATATAGGTAGGTAAACAAATGATAAAAAATAAAGAAAATTGCTGTA
>BOPN01002335.1:164311-166811 GCA_017312705.2 Penaeus japonicus | reverse complement strand
AGTCTCCAAAGGGAATTCCATCAGCCGTAGCGATTTTGTTGGAAGAAGGAGGTTTAGATGCTGAGTGCGGGGGAGGGGGGGGAGGGGGGAATGAAATGATGAACGGAGATGTGAGGAGAAAGGATATGGGAGAGAAGGAGAGGGAGAGGGGGAGAGATGAAGAGGATGAGAAAGTAGGAGGAGAAGGGGAGATGGAGAGAAGAAAAATAAGCAATAGAGGGGGGTGAAAGGTGAGAGAGGCAAGAAGGATAGAAGTGGAGAGAGATAGAGAGAGAAAGAGATGGAGAAAAGGGAAAGGAGGAGGGAGGCGTAAATGTAGGAAAAGGTGAGTGGGATATTGTTCTTGGAAGGGAAAGTTTCACGGCTCAAATAATCAAGAAAAAAAAATGAAAAATTACGCCCGACATTACAATACCAATCTCTTTTATTCTTCATATATTTCGAGGTGTGGCATAATTGATGACGTGGCTGAATCCTACGCTATTGTCGTCATACTCAGCTGATTTGGGCGATTGTTATTCGATATCAAAAGGAAAAAATCGAAACACTGTCGACAGTCGCGGTTTTTCTCCTGATTACGAAAAAAATGAATATATGATAAAGTCTTTGTTGAAGCGAGACTTCGGTCGTGAGCCTTTGAGAAGTACAATATCCTAGTCATTTCATTTTGGTGTCGATTTAGAAATGTGTTTTCTATATTTATATATTGGAGAAATTGTAAATTATATTGAAATGGCCTTTGCTTTTTTATTTACTTGACTTTCCTCTCACCACTTGTGTTTTTTTTACCCTTTTGTTGTTTCTATTAGTCTCTTCTTTCATCATATTTATACTTTCCCTTCGATTCCTCTTCTCCTTCAATCCTCTCCCTTCTTCCTTATTCGTATTTTCTGTCCCTGACCTCCCCTGCTCCTCTATCTTCCTCATCGTCTTTTCCTTTCTCCCTTCCTTCCTCTCCTCTCTCTCATCGTCTTCCCTCTCCCTCTTCTCCCTTTCTTCTTCCCCCTCGCCCTCTCTTCCTTTTCCCCTCCACCCCCTCTCATCCCTCTCCCCTCCTCCTCCTCTGCTCCCTCCCCCCTCCCCCCCACCCTTCCTGGTGCCCCGATCGGTCCCTGGCGCCTCCTCCTCGCTCAGCCTAAGCGTTTCCTTTGTCTTGGCGCGCGTTGGTGCCTCGGGAGAATACAATGTCTTCCCAGACCCACCTGACTGCCTGGAATTTTACGCTCACGAACGTACATACATTCATGTGATGTTAGACTACTGGTATATATACACATTCAGATAGTCAAGCACACAAATGAGCACACATACACACACACACACACACACACACACACACACGCGCGCGCCACACGTTTCACGCGAAGAACATCGTATTGACGAAATTTTACGACTTTTACTACCTATTGTTATAAAAACTGGATGATAAAAAAGAAAGAACGATTCATGCAGAAAAAAGTATTGAGTAATAACTGAAAATTATGCGTTATGTCACAAGGTTGATTTTTTTGTCGTCCTTCCGTTTCTGTTTTATTTTTCTTTCCTGTTCTCTGTTGTTCCATCTTTGTTTTATCTGTTTTTATTACGTGGGATTTTGTTTGTTTTGACTATCCTCATCTTCATAAGATGGTTATATTATTATTATTATTTTTTATTTATTTATTTTTTTTTTTGCACAGAAGGAGTTTTCGTAATAGTAGTAGTGACAGAACTGGAATAAGCGCATGGCTACAGCAGTTGATCGAATCATTTGGGAGAATTGTAGGAGTTCTACTTCTACTACTACTTCTTCTACTACTTCTTCTACTACTACTATTAATACTACTATTGCTACCACTACCACTACTAAGACTACTGCTGCTGCTACTACTTCTATTACTTCTACTCTTTCTACCACTACTACTATTATTACTACTACTACTCCTACTACTCCTACTACTCCTACTACTACTACTCTACTACTTTTACTACTACTACTGCTGCTGCTACTTCTATTACTTCTACTCTTTCTACCACTACTACTATTATTACTACTACTACTCCTACTACTCCTACTACTACTACTCTACTACTTTTACTACTACTACTGCTGCTGCTAATACTACTATTCCTACTACTACTACTACTACTACTACTACTACTACTATTACTACTACTACTACTACTATTACTACTACTACTACTACTATTACTACTACTACTACCACTATTACTATTACTACTGCTGCTGCTACTACTACTTCTATTATTTCTACTACTTCTACTACTTTTTCTACTACTACCATTACTACTATTACTACTCCTACCACCACCACCACTGCCACTACTTCTAGTACTACTGCTACTACTTCTACTACTACTACTACTACTACTACTACTACTACTACTACTACTACTACTACTACTACTACTACTACTACTACTACTACCATTGCCGTTGTTATCATTAGTCTATTACTATGAGTGTGGTAATCGTCACAGCAGCAACAGCAGTGGCGGT
>BOPN01002335.1:137378-147378 GCA_017312705.2 Penaeus japonicus | reverse complement strand
TATAATCACTCCATAATTACAACGTAATTAAGTGATATCGTGAGAAAATGTTTGTTCAAAACTAGCTAAATAGATTTCGTCAATATTCCATATCCTACAATATTTTCTTCAAATATTCCGTCCCATATTCAGATATTTTTTTCACCTTTTGTCCACGTCTGTACTTAAGAAAGTACCCGAAATGCGATGTCCGTTTCGGTCCGCCATTTAAAGCAAGGTTCTCGGACACTGCCAGAGAGATTTTGCGGTATCTACATAATTATACTTCTTAAGCGTAAAACGGGAAGTGACCTAGAATCTCACATAGTAGTTTAAGGTCGGATTTTGTTTCATATATCTATCTATCTTTCTATCTATCTATCTATCTATCTATCTATCTATCTATCTATCTATCTATATATATATATATATATGTATGTATATATGTATATACATATATACATACAAATAAATACATACATGTGTGTATGTGTATGTGTATATATGTGAGTATATATACACATACATACATACATATATATATATATATATATATATATATATATATATATATATATATATATATAGAGAGAGAGAGAGAGAGAGAGAGAGAGAGATAAACACACACACACATATGTATATGTATATATATATATATGTATACACACACACACACACACATACACATACACACAGACACCCACACACATACTCATGATTAGATAATTCTTTCAATAAAGGTAAATTCTATTGATCATTCAACGTCCGCACACATATCGAAAGAAAGACAACATTAACCACAAAGGGGGAGGGAAATAATAGATTTCATTCTTTTTCAAAATGAAGCACCAGGAAGACATATGTGCCTTTTGAGGGAGAGAGGGAGGGGTAAGTAATTGCTTTTTAATTGCGTAATTGCTTTGATTGCATGCAACAATTTGGCCAATAATAGCTGTAGATCTCGGGTAGATTTAGCTCCTTTATGAAAGACATCTTCTAAGATTCTATATGGAAGTATTAGGCCATATTATACATAATGAAATATGATATAATTTTGTTTATCCTTTTTTGGGAAAGGCAAAACATATCGAAGAACGAGCTACTGTAAGCGCCTCTGACACATCTTCACTTTTGGAATTATTTAAGTAGTTCTATATTTTCATGTCATCATTATATATCATAACTCCCTGACACTGCATATTGCTTTGACGTGTGCAAACCAGATCGGTTCTTAGTTGCATATCTGTCGTGTGGGTTAAGAGCGTAAGGACATATCTGTGTCGACAAGACCACGTAAGTTGTTCTACACACACACACACACACACACACACACACACACACACACACACACACACACACACACACACACACACACACACACACACACTTCACAAATGCCTGGTGACACTAATAACTTCCAGTGCAGAAAGGAGTCATTCGTGTGGTCTCACATCTCAAGGGGCGCAATGGATTGTGCACAACCCTTTTTTGTGCAATAACAATCGGCTTTGGTACCTCCTTGCTGGCACCGCCCTAGAGTGCTTGGTGATACATTAGGTTCGGGTTAACAAGATAATAATAGTAGAGTGTCGGGAGTAAATCACTGGGCATTAAGTCCCGGATGAGGTGCATAAATCAGCACTGTCTGGCGAATTCGTGTCTAGCTGTCAGTCAGTTTGTGTCGGTGCCCATGTAAGTGTCGCTTAATTACAGCAATCAAAGATCTCTTTCTAGAAATGTCTGGGAATTGTTTGGCTTTGAATATCAGAGGTGGTAATGGATATATTATTATTATTTCCACTTGTAAAGAAAACAGTCATACAATAGGTCTTCACCGTATTAACCTGATAGTTGAAATCCATTCGCTAACAAAAGCTAATCTACGAAAGAAACTGTTTGAACTTGCCATATGGTTGATAAAAAGGTTAAAAAGAACGCCAAAGTTGATGTTTAGTATTGCTGAACTGTGACTATAAGAGAGACGTCTATTGATAAAGACCAGACAGGTAATTTATGAACCAGGTGTGTACCGCTCCTCTGAAGCCACAAAGTTACAGCTTGTCTAGCAAAGAGACATGATGAAAGGTACTGAAAGCCTCTGCATGGTCCTGATATATTATAACAGTGTACTGCCAAAAAATAAAAGCTTTTAATACGTTATGTGTGAAGTATAACCTAGATGTCGGTATGCTATGTGCAGTGATAGTTTCTAGAAGTCTATTATAATCCTCTAAGCATTAAGTCAAGGCAAGTTAAGATTGATTTTGGTTGAAAGATACCTGGTTGATCACTTGGTCCGGAAAGACACCAGAAATGAGGAAAAAAATGTTAGATAAAATGAACAAGAACAGGAGCCAATACCAAGACGGAATTTTAAAGGACTCAAGGGGAGGTTGTCAGGGCTAGCTGATAATTTTTTTCTTATTTTAGCACTATATTATATCTGTCTTGATTTTGAGGTTTGGAAGGTGAACTGCTATTGTATATTTTAGAATTTAAGAGTTGCTTATGACAGTCTAAATTAAGTCTAATAGGTGAATGTAAAAATAACATTGTAATTTAATTGATAAGCTTTACATACCATGTAAAATGCAGCTTTCGGTTAAGCATACCACAAACACATATGTGCAGAAGCACATACACACAAACACAAACACACATACAAACAAATACAAACAAACACACACACACACACACACATACGCATACATATGCATATACACATAAAAAATTACATAAAAGTGATGTGTTTATAAATCCTCGAGATAAATGTAATTAACAATATCAAAAGCATTGTCGGTAATCATTATAATAACGGAGATGAATACGAAATAAATTACTTGATAATGAGACTCAAATTAATGATAAACGGAGTAGGAAGAGAGAGACCGATAATATTTTAATGAGTACGAATCAAATGGATAAAAAGATAAAACGAAATATATGGAAGAAGAGAGCAGTTTAAGATAAGAATACATGAAGATAGATAAGGGCAAATAGACAGAGAGAGAGAGAGTGAGAGAGAGAATTACAGTGACAGAGAGAGAGACAGATAGGCAGAAAGATAGAGAGACAGAAAGAGAGAGAGACAGATAGACAGAAAGAGAGAGAGAAACAGATACACAGAAAGAGAGAGAGAGAGAGAGAGAGAGAGAGAGAGAGAGAGAGAGAGAGAGAGAGAGAGAGAGAGAGAGAGAGAGAGAGAGAGAAAGAGATAGAGAGAGAGAAAGAAAGAGAAAGAGATAGACAGATAGAAAGAAAGAGAAATAGATAGAAAGAAAAAGAAAGGCCATCTATCAAATAGAATCAAGCTAATAAATAATAAACAAACACACACAAAGATCCAATTAGAACGAAAGAAAGATTTAAAACAATACATAAACCTATGACACAACCCCCGAGCCTCACATATCTCACCTTCACTCATCCCAAAATAGCATTATCAATCAAACAACAATTATCATTCATTAAGGAAAAAGTGAAAGATATATATATTGGGCTATCAGTGTGTGAGTGAAAGGAAATTCACGCTGGAAATTTCCCAGAAAATCTCTGTAATAGACGAAAATGATTTGAACTCGGGAGATGAGATGAAAGTCGTTGTCTCTCTTCTTAGTGATGCTGTGATTACGTGACAGGTGCTTGCTTTTTTTTTTTTTTTTTTTTTTTAACAATCAGAACTCGAATTCACTTTCAGTTTGAGACTTTGGTGTCTAGAAGAGTCTGGATATATTTTTTTTATATATCTCATTTCTGTTTATTTTATTTTTTCTCTCATTCTCTCTCTCTCTATCTATCTCATTCTCTCTCTCTTTCTCTCTTTCTCTCCCGTTCCTATGCCTATTCATGTGTATACACTGTATATAGTATGAATAAACTTAGCAAAATCAATCACATACACACACACACTCTCTCTCTCTATTTATCTCATTCCCTCTCTCTCTTCTCTCTCTCTCTCTCTCTCTCTCTCTCTCTCTCTCTCTCTCTCTCTCTCTCTCTCTCTCTCTCTCTCTCTGTCTCTCTCTCTCTCTCTCTCACTCTCTCTCTCACTCTCACTCTCACTCTCACTCTCACTCTCACTCTCTCTCTCTCTCTCTCTCTCTCTCTAGGTAGTCGACAGAACATTGCCAAAATCCCCATCGACACAGCTATAGAATTTGAAGGCCACCCTATCAAACCAAACATTTTAATGAAAAATTTAGGAGTACACTTGGACAGATACATGACATTTGAAACGCACGTTGATAACATACACAGGAAAGTAATGGGCACATTAATATTTCTAAATCACATAAAAAATCAAATCAGTACGGATACTAGAATCTTGGTTGTGCAAACAGTAGCTTTTAGCATAATAAATTACTGTTCAAATGTTTGGGGGGGTTTAGCCAACAAAACCCAAATGCAAAAAGTACAAAAATTACAAAACTTTGCTGCAAGAGTTGCACTGGGTAATGTTAGCAAATTCGATCACATTACCCCACATATACAAAAATTAGAATGGTTAAAAGTTCATCCTAAGCGCAGTTATGATACCTGTCTCTTTACCTACAAATTGATACATGGACTCTATCCTCCATGGTTATTCCCCCTGCAAACTGCAGGGAATACAGTTGGCAACCAAACACGCCAGATAAATTCCCTATTTGTAAAAAGATCAAATACAGAAACAGGGGAAAGACAGATGCAAATTCGTGGACCGAAAATGTGGAACTTGTTGCCAGATAACATCAAAAACATTAACAACTTTTGTAATTTCAAAACAAAATTGAAAGAACACATCTTCACTCTTCAAGTGTAAATATATATGTATTTATGTAAGAATAACCATTGTAACTTATGGAATAAAGTGCTTGAATTTGAATTTGAACTCTCTCTATCTATCTGTCTCATTCTCTCTCTATCTCATTCTCCCACTCTCTATATATCTATCTATCTATATCATTCTCTCTCTCTCTCTATCTCATTTTCTCATTCTCTCTCTCTCTCTATCTATATCTTTCTCTCATTCTCTCTCTCTCTCTCTATCTCTCTCTATATCTCTGTCTCTGTCTGTCTCTATCTCTATCTCTGTCTCTGTCTGTCTGTCTCTATCTCTCTCTCTGTCTGTCTGTCTCTCTATCTCTCTATCTCTCTCTCTGTCTCTGTCTCTCTGTCTCTCTATCTCTCTGTCTCTCTCTATCTCTGTGTCTCTATCTCTATCTCTGTCTCTATCTCTACCTCTATATCTGTTTCTGTCTGTCTCTATCTCTATCTCTGTCTGTCTCTGTGTCTATATCTATCTATGTCTCTATTTCTGCCTCTGTCTCTCCCTCTCCCTCTCCCTCTCCCTTTCCCCGTATGACATCATTTGATTAGGGATAAAAAAAATCAATACCTTTATCTCTTTATTTTTTTGGATAATGTTTTGAAAATATAGGATTAGGATGCGTTTTTTCATTATCTTTTGTACTTATTGTTATCTGTGTTATCTGTGTCATTGTTATTTAATTATCAGTTGTTATTGTTGCTGGTGATAATGGTGATAATGATGATGATAGTGAGTTAGGGTATAATGATGATTGTGATCATCATCATCATCATCATCATCATCATCATCATCATCATCACCACCGTCACCATCATCAAGCATTATAATGATCAGTATTATTAGTTTTTAATTGATCTTCACAAAATCTCTCGACGTTTTCGTCCAGGAAAGAAAAGGCCGAAATAGCACTGGTCTAGAAGTGGCTGTTTACCGTAACTCGTTGTTTGTTTACGGTCGCTAATATTTCCGTTTTTCTCCCCTGAGTTGAGTGAGTTTGGTTTGTTTGTATTTTCTGTTGCGTCTTTGTATCTTGGTTGTTTTTGTTTTATTTATTTGTATGTTTATTTTTTGTTTTCGTGTCTTTTTCTAATGTTATCGTGTCTTTTTTGTCGTTTTTTGTGCTATTTTCTCTTTTTCTTTCTCTCTCTCCATCCCCTCCCTCCCTCTCCCTCCCCTTACCCCTCCCCTTACCCCTCTTACCCTCTTCTCCCCCCTCCCCCTATCACCCCCACCCCCACCCATACCCCGCAAAGACTGGGGATTGAATTGTGATAAGTTTATGGCTCTCCGGGCCGGGTGCTTCCGAGGGTAAATTAACTTGTTTGTTTTTCGGTTCAGGTTATAGTTTTGTATTTTTTTTATGTTTATGTTATTTGATTGAATTGATATTTTTGTCTTTTAGCTGTGGTGAGGTTGTAATAGGGGGAGTGGTTCGTTGTTTTCGTGTAAAAATTTTATTCATGTTTTTTATTTTTTTATCTTTTTATAATTTTTTATTCATTTTTCGTGTTTTTTTCTTTATATTTCGGGTTGCTTTGTCGGTTGATTTTTCTGTTGCTATTTTTATTTCGTTGTTGAGTAAGGATACAGACAGACAGCCAGCCAGAGACAGCCAGCCAGACAGTACTAATACAGAAGAGAAGACACACAAACATGCGTGTGTGGCATGTACGAGTTTGCCTGACGCGACAAGATTTTTTTCAGTCATATGAATGACATTTGAATAGTAACAGTGGGTTGGAATGAGAGAGAGGGAGAGGGAGAGGGAGAGGGAGAGGGAGAGGGAGAGGGAGAGGGAGAGAGAGGGGGGGAGGGAGGGAAAGGGAGAGGGAGGCGGGGTGGTAGGAGGGAAAGTGAAAGAGAGAGAGAGACAGACAGTGAAAGAGAGAGAGAGAGAGAGAGAGACAGAGAGATAAAGAAAGAAGAAGAAAAGAGAGATGAAACCGCCCATGTTGTGGGTGGAGAAAGCTTTATGCGCCTGGCTGGGTTTGTAACGGGTTAGGAGTTGGGTGGGTGGGGGGGGGGGAAGTTGCTATGGACAAGGGTGAATTATGGTTAATGGGGAGGGGAGAGAGAAAGAGACAGAACGAGGGAGACAGAGGCACAAAGAATGAAAGAAAGACGAGTGGTAGAACAAAAGAGAGAACTAAAGCAACAAGGGAAGAACGTGTTATACTGAAGAAGATTCTCCCGGGAGATTATATTTCGCAAACTCGCTTCTTATGGGAACACACTGTTTGCCATAACCATGTGAAATTCCCATCTTTTTATGCAACAGCGTGACATATATTAAAAAAAAAAGGGCGTGTCACGTTATTGCATGAATGAAAACAGTTTTTTTTTTCTTTTTTTTTCTTTTTTTAGTGCGGAAGTCTCTGTTTATATTACGTCAACAGTAACGTAACGGTAGCATCTCGGGGAAAAAAAAAGAAAAAAAAAAGAGGGATGGAATTATGTCATGTTATTTAGGTCGTGGGGGGGGGGGGTGGGGGGGGGGGATGGGTCTTTTGTTTACGAGAGGGGTTCTAGAAGATCTGCTTGAGGTGCAGGAAGGGCGCTTGACTCTTGCTTGCTTGCCTGCTTGCTTGCGTGCTTGGGAAATACGGGTTAGAATGAATTACGGAAGGGTTTGTGTTTTATGCATTGAGACTGTTTGGTTTGTACTTGTTCATTATTGTTCACTTTATTGATATTGGTAATATTAATTTAATTGATGAAATGTATTATTATTATTAGTATTAGCACTATTATGAGTAGAATTATTGTTGTTATTTGTTTTATTTTATGTTTGTTTCTTGTTTCTTGTTGCCGTAAAATATGAAAAAATATTTTGAGTTTCTTGATATTGTAGTTAAGCCTATCTTATTTTCGTTATTGTTACAGGTTGCTTGCTTGATTCGTTTAATAAAGTTAAGGATTTAAATTCTCAGGCTTTTGTTTTATTTGTTTATATCTATATAGGCCTATTTGATTTTTTTTTCTCACCGGAATTCTTCTGATCACCTTCCCTATTTATGCATATGATTCCAACAACCGTATCTATTGTTGAATTGATAAGTGGCTATTGCATATTTCCGTTTGTTCTATTTTTTTACTATTTTGCGTTTCGGAAATATAGAACTTTCTCTTGACATTAGTTCTTGCTTCATTCACCCTTCTTAAGTAACTGTGGTTAGATTTTATTGACTGTCTCATTTGACTGAGTTGATATTTTGACTGCTTTTTTATTATTTTTTTTATTTTTATTATTTTTTATTTTTTACGTATTTTACTTTATTTTTCCCCTCGAGTGATTAAAACGATATATTTTATTAAGCTACTTGACTTGACTGAGTCTATCGATGTAACTGGATGACTTTTTTGACTGGTATAATCCTGTTGACTGAATGAGTGGATGGGTGGTTGGGAAATTGTTGACTGGTTTAATGAATAATTGTGATTACCGTTGATTAATTGGTAATTCTGGGTAATTGAAGGCTGGCTCACACACACACACACACACACACACACACACACACACACACACACACACACACACACACACACACACACACACACACACACACCCTCACACCCACACCCCCCCTTCACACCCTCACCCCCCCATCACACCCTCACCCCCCCCTCACCCCCTCACCCCCTCACCCCCCCACACCCCCACACCCACACACCCCTTCACCCCTTCACACCCACACACCCTCACACACCCCACACCCCCTCACCCCTTCCCTCACACAAGCAAACAAACAAACAAACAAACCTCAAAATGTCTGTCGCCACGTACATGTCGATGTCGACGAGGAGGCCGCCATGACTCCCACACCGACATAAACATCCGCGTAATCTTATCGCATGAGGCTTCCTGTGCATCGACGACCCCGCCGCTGCCTCAAGACTTACGCCTCACATGCATGCGCGTGAATGCGTTCGCAGGCGCATGCATGTATGTATTTGGTTTCTCTGCTTGGGATGAATGGGTCGGAGAGAGGCTGTGTCGGTATCGGTATCAGGTTTGTTTGTTGGTTGGTCGGGTGGTATCGGGTGCTGGTTGACGTGGGTGGGTAGGTGGGTGAGTGAGTGGGTGAGTCTGTTAATGAGTGAGTTAATGACTATAAACGAGTCAGTGAGGGATAAAACGAGTGAGCGAGAGACGAATCAGCCAGTCACCATCACAATCAGTCACCAGCCCTCCACACCGAGTCATTCAGTCAGTCAGACTCAGACAATCAGACTCAGACAGACTCAGTCACACTCAGTCACACTCAGTCACACTCAGCCAGTCAGTCAGTCAGTCATTCAGTCAGTCAGACTCAGTCAGACTCAGTCGAGCACCCTGACTCTCCGCGGCGCAAGGCACGGCACTGTTTACTCCCTCCCTCAGGCGCTACGGAGATCCGTCGTATCTCCGACCAGCGACGCGTAACGGGCGGGCGGGCGACTGGGCGTGCGGCGTAGAGTAGTCGTAACAGACGGGGGGGCGTTGTGACGAGGGTGTCCGTGTGCGCGTAACGACGGCAGCAACGCCCCCCCTCGCCCCCCCCCGCCCCCCCATTGGCTACGGACACACCTGGTCACACCTGTGCCCCGCCTCGGAGGTCGTGAAGCGGTCGGGCGGTCGGGCGGTCGTGTCCGTAGTGAGCGCGTTTTACGAGGCGCGGCGCCGTGTCTGTCTCGGTCGATAAGGTGGATGGATGGTTGGTTGGTTGGATGGTAGTGGTGGTGGGGTCGTTGTTGTTGTTGTTGTTGTTGTTGTTTTTACTCCCTCCCTTACTCCCTCCCTACCTCCTTTACTCCCACTCTACCTTCCTTACTCCCACTCTACCTTCCTTACTCCCACTCTACCTTCCTTACTCCCTCCCTACCTCCTTTATTCCCTCCCTACCTTCCTTACTCTCTCCCTCCCTCCACCATTGTTATCATTGTTATCGTTACCGTTATCACCGTCTCTACTTTTGTCTTCGTCATCACTACCATTTTCATTACCATCATCATCGTTATATCTCTCTCGTTGTTCTTTACCGATGTCATTCATCATCATCACCATCACCATCATTATCATCACCATCATTATCCTCACCATCATTATCCTCACCATCATTATCCTCATCATCATTATCCTCATCATCATTATCCTCATCATCACCATCATCACCATCATCATCATCACCATCATTATCCTCCTCCTCATCAACACCATCACCATCCTCATCA
>BOPN01002335.1:122378-124878 GCA_017312705.2 Penaeus japonicus | reverse complement strand
GCAATTTGCGCAACAGACGGGACTCTCACTGGAGACTATGCAGGATTGCAGTTGCAAAGACGTCCCTCAAGTGGGAACGGCTGGTCGGGCCGGAAGTGGTTGTTGGTCAGCAACAGGGGGTGGGGAGGGGGAGGGGGGCTTGTTAAGGGTTGAGGCTGTTGGAGGGAGGGAGGGAGGAAGGGAGGGAGGGAGGGGGAGAGAGGGAGGGGGAGAAAGAGGGAGAGAGGGAGGGGGAGAAGGTGGGTGGATGGGAGGGAAGGAAGGAGCGAAGGAGATAAGGAGGGAGGAAAGAGGGAGGGAGGGAGGGAGGAATGGAGAAAGAGGGAGGGGGAGAAAGAGGAGGAGAGAGGGAGGGAGGGAGAGAAGGAGAGGAGGAGGGGGGAGGAGGGAGGAAAGGAGAGGAGGGAGGGAGGGAGGAAAGGAGAGAAGGAGAGGAAGAGGGGAGGAGGGAGGAAAGGAGAGGAGGAGGAGGGAGGGAGGGAGGGAGGGGGAGAAAGAGGGAGGGAGGGTGGAAAGGAAGAGAGGAGGAGGGAGGGAGGGAGGGAGGAAGGGAGAGAGGGAGGGAGGGGGAGAAAGAGGAGGAGAAAGAGGAGGAGAGAGGGAGGGAGGGAGGGAGGGAGGAAAGGAGAGGAGGAGGGAGGGAGGAAAGGAGAGAAGGAGGGAGGGGGAGAAAGAGGGAGGGAGGGTGGAAAGGAAGAGAGGAGGATGGAGGTAGGAAGAGTGAAAGAGAGAGAGGAAGACGGGCGGATGGATAGGTATTAGAAGGGAGGTAGGAAGGAAAGGAGGGACGGAGAGATGGAGGGGTAGAGGAAGGGAGGGAGGAGGGGAAGAGAGGAGAGAGGGAGAGGAGAGGGGGAGGGGGAGGGAGAGGGGGAGAGGGAGAGGGAGAGGGAGAGGGAGGGAGGAAGGGAAGTTCGGAGAGAAGGAGAGAGGGAGAGGGAGAGGGAGAGGGAGAGGGAGGGAGAGGGAGGGAGAGAGAGAGGGAGAGAGAGAGGGAGAGAGAGAGAGAGAGAGAGAGAGAGAGAGAGAGAGAGAGAGAGAGAGAGAGAGAGAGAGAGAGAGAGAGAGAGGGAGAGAGAGAGAGAGAGAGAGAGTGAGAGAGATAAAGAAAGAGAGAGATATAAAGAAAGAGAGACCGATATAGAGAGACAGAGAGAGCGAGAGAAACAGAGAAACAGAGAGAGCGAGAGAGCGAGAGCGATATAGAGAGACAGAGAAACAGAGAGAAACAGAGAAACAGAGAGAGAGAGAGAGACATAGCGAGAGACAGAGAAACAGAGAGCGAGAGCGAGAGCGAGAGAGCGAGAGAGCGAGAGAGCACAAGAAGAACAAGAACAAGAAGCCGCCACAGCGGAATGCAGTGGCGTCTCCTTCACAAGGCCGAAGTAGCTTTTTCTCTCCCGACGTCAACGATTTATTTCCGGCGACTCTCGCTTTCATTACGGGGCTGTTTTTCCTTTTTGTGTTCTCGCGACCCCTCCCCCCCCTCTCCCTTTTGTCTTTGTTTTTTTTTTTGTTTTTGTTTTTTGTTTTGTTTCTGAGCTGTGGTTATGTCGTTTGAGGAGGGAGTTTTTTTTTCGTCTTGTTTTTTTTTCTTTGTTTGTGGGTGGTTTCTTCTCTGCTTCTCTCTGTCTTCTTTTTTTGGGTTGTTCGTTTTTGTGATTTGGTTTGTATTTTGTGTTTGTTTTTGTGTGGTTTGTCTTTCTCTCTCTCTCTCTCTCTCTCTCTCTCTCTCTCTCTCTCTCTCTCTCTCTCTCTCTCTCTCTCTCTCTCTCTCTCTCTCTCTCTCTCTCTCTCTCTCTCTCTCTCTCTCTCTCTCTCCTATTTCCTCTATTTCCTTTCGTTTTCCGTCCTCCCATCCCTCCCTCCCACCCCCCCAAAGTTTCTAAGTTGAAACAGACGCATGAAAGTAAAAAGGAACCTGGGGGGAGGGGGAGGAGGAGGAGGAGGAGGAGGAGGAGGAGGAGGAAGAGGGGGGGAGGGGGGGTGGCAAGGTCGTTGGAAACTCACAAACGGCCTTGGGTGATGACGTCATAGGTGGGGGGGGCTAGGGGAAGGGAGGGGGGAGGAGGGGAGGGGAGGTCATCAAAGGTGGGGAAAGAACCCATACCTATTTCTGGGAATTCCTTTAACCTTTGACCTCTGGACCCCATGACCCCGTGACCCCGATCGCTTTTGAGGGTCACATGGAGAAAGGATGTGGAAAGGATGGGGGGGGGGGTAGAAGGGGTCACATGGTCAAGGTGGGTTTGGCGTAGGGGGGGGGGGGAAGAGGAGAGGGGGTGTTTAGTGAAAGCTGTGTTGTACTTCTGTTGTTAGGGGAAAGGAGGGAGGGAGGGAGAGAGGGAGGGGGTGGGAAGGGGAAGAGGGAAGGGGGAAGAGGGAAGAGGGAAGAGGGAAGAGGGAAGAGGGAAGAGAAAAGAAGAGGGAGGGAGAGGAACAGGAAGAGGAAGGAAACGGAGAAAGGGAGTGAAGAGGTTTTTTTTTTAGTATTTTGAAG
>BOPN01002335.1:109878-112378 GCA_017312705.2 Penaeus japonicus | reverse complement strand
CGGAAGGAGAAGGGAGGGTGGAAAAGGAAGGCAGATAGACAGGCAGACACAGACAGACAGACAGACAGACAGACAGACAGACAGACAGACAGACAGACAGACAGACAGACAGACAGACAGACAGACAGACAGACGGAGAGGCAGAGCTAACAGTATTCCATCTCCAATTCCCTCCCTCCCTTCCCTCCCTCTCCTTCCCCCTCTCTCCCTACCTCTCCTCTTCTCTCTCCCCTCCCCCTCCTCCCTTCCTCTCCTCTTCCCCAACCCTCTAATACACTCGACTTTCCCAAGTGCTGTGTATGACTTAATGAACATTCTCTTGTTGACATGTTCTAGACACGTTGGGATGAGGCCACGTGTCCCTTTAAGTACAAGTCTAAGCGATAATAAAAAAAGCTCTTTGTTTATACCTCGCTTGACCTCCGTCAGCTGGCTTATCAGCTGATAACAGGAGATATCGGTTCAGGGACATCTGTTCGCTGTGGCTTCCTGTTTGCGCTGTCTATCCTCCATCCATCCTTCTCCCCTCTCCTTCTCTGCAATCTTTTTTTTTCTATTCTTTACTTTTTTTCTTTTCTTCTATCCTGTTTCCATTATTTTCCCATCCATTTTTAATCATTTTCCTTTCTTTTCTTCGCTTCTTTTTTCCCTTTTCATTTTGCTTGTCCCGCATTTGTGCTCTCCCTTTTTTTTGTCTTCGCTTTTGCTTATTCCCCTTCTTTTCTTCCTCCTCTTCGTTCGTTCTTCCCTTCCTCCTCCTTCGTGCGTTCGTGCTTCCCTTCTCCGCTCTCTCTCTCTCTCGCTCTCTCTCTCTCTCTCTCTCTCTCTCTCTCTCTCTCTCTCTCTCTCTCTCTCTTTTTCTTTCTCTCTCTCTCTCTCTCTCTCTCTCTCTCTCTCTCTCTCTCTCTCTCTCTCTCTCTCTCTCTCTCTCTATATATATATATATATATATATATATATATATATATATATATATATATATATATATATATATATATATATATATATATATATATATATATTCTTTTTCTTTTTCTTTTTCTTTTTCTTCTTCTTCTTCTTCTCTCTTTCTCTTTTTCTCTCCCTCTCTCCCTCTCCCCCTCTCTCTTTCTCTCTCCCTCTCCCTCTCCCTCTCCCTCCCTCTCTCTTTCTCTCTCTCTCTCTTTATCTTTATCTCCCTCCCTCTCTCTCTCTCTCTGTCTTTCTCTCTTTCTCTCTTTCTCTTTCTCTCTCTCTTTGTCTGCCTCTATTGATTACCATTGAAGTGTCGTGTGGAAATTGGGGTTTTGTCAACGGGGCAGATGGTCAGCTGTTGTATTGTGAGGGGGGTAGGGGGGGTACAGGGAGAGGGAGGGGTAGGGATAGGGGAGGGGATAAAAGAGGAGGGAGGGAGGGGAAGAGAGGGAGGGAGGGAGGGAAGGATGGGGAGAGAGAGGGAAGGGGCAAGGGGAGAAGAGAAGAGAAGGGAAGGGGCAAGGGGAGAAGAGAAGAGAAGGGAAGGGAAGGGAAGGGGAGAAGAGAAGAGAAGAGAAGGGAAGTAAATAAGAAATGAGAAAGTGGAGAGAGGAGAATTACAAAAGTTGAGAAGAAAGTGAAGCTAGAAAAGAGAAAGAGAAAGAAAAAGAGAGAGACAGACACAGAGAGAGAGAGAGAGAGAGAGAGACATAAAGAGAGAGAGAGAGAGACATAAAGAGAGAGAGAGAGAGACATAAAGAGAGAGAGAGAGAGACATAAAGAGAGAGAGAGAGAGAGAGAGAGACATAGAGAGAGACATAGAGAGAGACATAGAGAGAGAAAGACATAAAGAGAGACATAGAGAGAGAAAGACATAAAGAGAGACATAGAGAGAGACAGACATAGAGAGAGAAAGAAAGAAAAATCAAGAAAGAAAGAAAGAAAACCGAGAAGGATGGAGGGGGAGTATTTTTACACTGCCGGGGAGTTCGGTCGGTCGGTCGGTCGGTTTCGGTGAGATCTTGGGGCCAAGTGGCGTGTGAGGGTCGGCGCTTTCTTTGGCTGTGAGGAGAGAGGAGAGAAGTGAGAGAGTGGAGAGGAGAAAAGGAGAGAGGGGAGGAGGGGAGAGGAAAAAGGAAGAGGGAGGAGGTGAGATGGGAGGGGAAAGAGAGGAGAGGAGGGGAGAGAGAGTGGAGAGGAGAGAAGGAGAGAGGAGAGAGGGGAGGTGGGGAGAGATTGGAGATGGGGAGAGATTGGAGAGGGGAAGGGGAGAAGAGAGGGGAGGAGGGGAGGGGAGCGGAGAGGAGAAAGGCGAGGGGAGGAGGGGAGATGGGAGGAGGGAGAGAGGAGAGGGGAGAAGGGAGAGAGGAGAGGGGAGAAGGGAGAGAGGAGTGAGAGGGGAGAGGGGAGAGGAGTGAGAGGGGAGAGGGGAGAGGGGAGAGGAGTGAGAGGGGAGAGAGGAGAGTATAGAAAGTGAAGAGAGAAGAAATGGGAGATGAGAGAGTAGAGAGCAAAGAATATAGAGTATAGAGTATAGAGAGTGGAG
>BOPN01002335.1:97378-99878 GCA_017312705.2 Penaeus japonicus | reverse complement strand
TTCTCTTTCTCTTTCTCTTTCTCTTTCTCTTTCTCTTTCTCTTTCTCTTTCTCTTTCTCTTTCTCTTTCTCTTTCTCTTTCTCTTTCTCTTTCTCTTTCTCTTTCTCTTTCTCTTTCTCTTTCTCTTTCTCTTTCTCTTTCTCTTTCTCTTTCTCTTTCTCTTTCTCTTTCTCTTTCTCTTTCTCTTTCTCTTTCTCTTTCTCTTTCTCTTTCTCTTTCTCTTTCTCTTTCTCTTTCTCTTTCTCTTTCTCTTTCTCTTTCTCTTTCTCTTTCTCTTTCTCTTTCTCTTTCTCTTTCTCTTTCTCTTTCTCTTTCTCTTTCTCTTTCTCTTTCTCTTTCTCTTTCTCTTTCTCTTTCTCTTTCTCTTTCTCTTTCTCTTTCTCTTTCTCTTTCTCTTTCTCTTTCTCTTTCTCTTTCTCTTTCTCTTTCTCTTTCTCTTTCTCTTTCTCTTTCTCTTTCTCTTTCTCTTTCTCTTTCTCTTTCTCTTTCTCTTTCTCTTTCTCTTTCTCTTTCTCTTTCTCTTTCTCTTTCTCTTTCTCTTTCTCTTTCTCTTTCTCTTTCTCTTTCTCTTTCTCTTTCTCTTTCTCTTTCTCTTTCTCTTTCTCTTTCTCTTTCTCTTTCTCTTTCTCTTTCTCTTTCTCTTTCTCTTTCTCTTTCTCTTTCTCTTTCTCTTTCTCTTTCTCTTTCTCTTTCTCTTTCTCTTTCTCTTTCTCTTTCTCTTTCTCTTTCTCTTTCTCTTTCTCTTTCTCTTTCTCTTTCTCTTTCTCTTTCTCTTTCTCTTTCTCTTTCTCTTTCTCTTTCTCTTTCTCTTTCTCTTTCTCTTTCTCTTTCTCTTTCTCTTTCTCTTTCTCTTTCTCTTTCTCTTTCTCTTTCTCTTTCTCTTTCTCTTTCTCTTTCTCTTTCTCTTTCTCTTTCTCTTTCTCTTTCTCTTTCTCTTTCTCTTTCTCTTTCTCTTTCTCTTTCTCTTTCTCTTTCTCTTTCTCTTTCTCTTTCTCTTTCTCTTTCTCTTTCTCTTTCTCTTTCTCTTTCTCTTTCTCTTTCTCTTTCTCTTTCTCTTTCTCTTTCTCTTTCTCTTTCTCTTTCTCTTTCTCTTTCTCTTTCTCTTTCTCTTTCTCTTTCTCTTTCTCTTTCTCTTTCTCT
Source organism: Penaeus japonicus (assembly GCA_017312705.2). Lineage (NCBI taxonomy): Eukaryota > Metazoa > Arthropoda > Malacostraca > Decapoda > Penaeidae > Penaeus > Penaeus japonicus. Next base: position 98,738 of record BOPN01002335.1, on the reverse strand, counting down.
TTCTCTTTCTCTTTCTCTTTCTCTTTCTCTTTCTCTTTCTCTTTCTCTTTCTCTTTCTCTTTCTCTTTCTCTTTCTCTTTCTCTTTCTCTTTCTCTTTCTCTTTCTCTTTCTCTTTCTCTTTCTCTTTCTCTTTCTCTTTCTCTTTCTCTTTCTCTTTCTCTTTCTCTTTCTCTTTCTCTTTCTCTTTCTCTTTCTCTTTCTCTTTCTCTTTCTCTTTCTCTTTCTCTTTCTCTTTCTCTTTCTCTTTCTCTTTCTCTTTCTCTTTCTCTTTCTCTTTCTCTTTCTCTTTCTCTTTCTCTTTCTCTTTCTCTTTCTCTTTCTCTTTCTCTTTCTCTTTCTCTTTCTCTTTCTCTTTCTCTTTCTCTTTCTCTTTCTCTTTCTCTTTCTCTTTCTCTTTCTCTTTCTCTTTCTCTTTCTCTTTCTCTTTCTCTTTCTCTTTCTCTTTCTCTTTCTCTTTCTCTTTCTCTTTCTCTTTCTCTTTCTCTTTCTCTTTCTCTTTCTCTTTCTCTTTCTCTTTCTCTTTCTCTTTCTCTTTCTCTTTCTCTTTCTCTTTCTCTTTCTCTCTCTCTCTCTCTCTCTTTATCTATCTATCAGTCTGTCTGTCTTTTCATTTAGGGAACAGGGAGAAAAATAAAAAAGAAAGTCATGATGGAAAAAGGAAGAGAGAATAGAGAAACGATAGTAAGGAAAAGAAAGGGAAGAGCGAAGGAAAGATAAAAGAGATGCAAGAGGAAAAGGGAAGACACACAAACGGAAATACAAGAGAAGAAAAGAAAGATGTACAGAATAAGATTGAGATAGACAGTGATTGAGATAGACAGTGATGGAGATAGACAGTGATTGAAATAGCGATAGAGAAAGAGAAAGAAAAAGAGATAGAGAAAGAGAGAGGCATAAAAAGGTATAGAAAAGACCCAAATCAATTACTCATTAACGCGAGTCATTTACCAAAGTCACTTATTAGCTTGAATAACCTTAATGAGTCGGCGACCCAATTCAGCGAATCAATAGGTCAAGAATGCATGTAATGGAGTGAATAATCAAGTGAGTTAAATGGATAAAAATGAAGAAAAGAATATATACCTAAATTACTCGTGAGGAAAGTGTAAGTAGATCAAAGTGACTTATTTTTTTTGAGGTAAGAAATGGCTAATATGAGTGTTTTGTGTATACTTTTTATTGCGTTTTGTGTATACTTTTTGTTGTTTTACGTTTTGTGTATGTGTTCTGTATTCACCTTTTTGTGTGTGAATATTTAGAAGTATGGTTGTGACGAGTATGTCATTTTCTTGCCGTATCTTCTACGTATTGCAAAAGACAAACAAGACAAACTTCCTTTCAATCAAAAGTGACTTTTTT
>BOPN01002335.1:82378-92378 GCA_017312705.2 Penaeus japonicus | reverse complement strand
TTATTTATGTCTGTCATTTAGTACCTGTTTATCCCTCCTGACTGAACGGCCCCATCTTTTATAGATATAGATATAGATATAGATCCACGTTTATTCCTATAAATCCTTATTTAATCAAATCCTTATTTACTCTGTCTGTCTCTCTCTCTCTCACTCTCACTCTCTCTCTCTCTCCCTCTCTCTCCCTCCCTCCCTCTCCCTCCCTCTCCCCCCCCCTCCCTCTCTCCCTCTCCCTCTCTCTCTCTCTCTCTCTCTCTCTCTCTCTCTCTCTCTCTCTCTCTCTCTCTCTCTCTCCCTGTCCCCCTCTCTCTCCCTCCCTCCCCTCTCTCTCCCCCCTCCCCTCTCTCTCCCTCTCTCTCCCTCTCTCTCTCTCCCTCTCCCCCTCTCTCCCTCTCCTTCTCCCTCTCCCTCTCTCTCTCTCTCTCTCTCTCTCTCTCTCTCCCTCTCTCTTTCTCTTTCTCTCTCTCTCTGTCTCTCTCTCACTCTCTCCTTCTCCCTCTCCCTCTCCCTCTCCCTCTCCCTCTCCCTCTCCCTCTCCCTCTCCCTCTCCCTCTCCCTCTCCCTCTCCCACTCTCTCTCTCTATGTGTGTATGTATGTATATATAAGTGTATATGTATGGTGTAAGTGTGTAGTGTGTGTGTGTGTGTGTGTGTGTGTGTGTGTGTGTGTGTGTGTGTGTGTGTGTGTGTGTGTGTGTGTGTGTGTGTGTGTGTGTGTGTGTGTGTGTGTGTATGTATGTATGTATGTATGTATGTATGTATGTATGTATGTATGTATGTATGTATGTATGTATGTATGTATGTGTGTGTGTGTGAAGAGACGAACAGCGAACAAGCAAATACTTCTTTCTCCTCTCTCTTTGAACTCTTTTTGCGCATATTTACAAACACGGATTAGTCGCAAGAGGGGATTAAGAAGGGGGCGTGGAGGGAGGCGTGGGGGAGGCGAGAGGAGGAGGAAGAGAGGGAAGGGGAAGATAGGAGAGAGGAGGACGGAGAGTGAGGGGAGGTGGTGGATGAGGATGAGGAGGGGGCGTAGAGGGGTAGGAGGAGGAATGGAGGGTGTGTGGAAGAAAGAGGGACAAGGAGTTGGGGAAGAGGAGGAGGAGAGGAGGATGGAGAGGGAAAGGAAAGATAGAATAGGCAGAGAGACAGGGAAGGAAAAAAAGAAGAGAGAGGGGAAGAATGAGCGAGGAGACGGGAGGAAAAGGGGAAAAGAGAAAAGAGGTATAAAGAGGAGAGATGAAAAGGAGGAGGTAGGGGTAGGGAAGAGGACAGAGTAAAGAGGGAGAAGGAAGGGAAGGGGAAGGAGGCGAGAGGGGAGAAGAGACAGGGAGGGGGAAGAAGGCGAGAGGGGAGAAGAGACAGGGAAGGGGAAGGAGGCGAGAGGGGAGAAGAGACAGGGAAGGGGAAGAAGGCGAGAGGGGAGAAGAGACAGGGAAGGGGAAGAAGGCGAGAGGGGAGAAGAGACTGGGAAAGGGGAGGAAAGGGCAAAGGGGAGATACGAAGAAGGTGCATGGGTGGGGAAGGGTAGGGTTGGAGGGGTTGAGAATGTAAGGGCACGTGAGTAGGTGTTAAGTAGGGTGGGTGAGGTTGGGGAGGAGTGTGAAGTATATTGGCGTTGGCTATCGGGTACGCGATGTGTTTTTTTTCTTTTTTTCTTTTTTTCTTCTTTTTTTATTATGATTTTTCGTTTTTTTCGTTGTGTGTGTTTTTTTTCTCTCTTAACTACTTTTTTCCATATTTCTTTCTTCTACAAACTGATCCTTCGTCCTCCTCCTCTTCTTCTTCCTCCTCCACCTCCTCCTCCTCCCCCTCCCCCCCCCCCCCCTCCTCCTCCTTCTCCTCCTCCTCCTCCCCCTCCTCCTCCTCCCCCTCCTCCCCCTCCCCCTCCCCCTCCCCCCCTCCTCCTCCTCCTCCTCCTCCTCCTCCTCCTCCTCCTCCTCCTCCTCCTCCTCCTCCTGACCTCTCCCTCTTTTCATCAGCATACTCCCCCCCCTCCAACGTACATGCTAAAGCTCAAACCGTTGCAGCGAAGAACCCTTTATGTTGCAACTTAAAGCGAATATGTTGATGTTGAGTGTCCCGCCCTCTCCCCGCGGTCTCTCTTCCGACCTATTCCCCGTTTCTCTTCTTTCTTTCTTTCTTTCTCTTGGTCTTTCGTTGTTGTTGTTTTTGTTTGTCGGTCGGTCTCTCTCTCTCTCTCTCTCTCTCTCTCTCTCTCTCTCTCTCTCTCTCTTCCTCTTCCTCTTCCTCTACCTCTACCTCTACCTCTCTCTAATGAGGGAGAGGGATAGAGGGATAGAGTTTGGGAGGAATGGAAGGGAGAGAGAGAAAGAGACAGAGAGGGAGCGAGAGACAGACAAAGAGGGAGCAAGAGACAGAGACAAAAAGGGAGGGAGAGACAGAGAGGGAGAGGGAACGAGAGACAGAGAGGGAGAGGGAGCGAGAGACAGAAAGGGAGAGGGAACGAGAGATAGAAAGGGAGAGGGAGCGAGAGACAGAAAGGGAGAGGGAGCGAGAGACAGAAAGGGAGAGGGAGCGAGAGACAGAAAGGGAGAGGGAGCGAGAGACAGAAAGGGAGAGGGAGCGAGAGACAGAAAGGGAGAGGGAGCGAGAGACAGAAAGGGAGAGGGAGCGAGAGACAGAAAGGGAGAGGGAGCGAGAGACAGAAAGGGAGAGGGAGCGAGAGACAGAAAGGGAGAGGGAGCGAGAGACAGAAAGGGAGAGGGAGCGAGAGACAGAAAGGGAGAGGGAGCGAGAGACAGAAAGGGAGAGGGAGCGAGAGACAGAAAGGGAGAGGGAGCGAGAGACAGAAAGGGAGAGGGAGCGAGAGACAGAAAGGGAGAGGGAGCGAGAGACAGAAAGGGAGAGGGAGCGAGAGACAGAAAGGGAGAGGGAGCGAGAGACAGAAAGGGAGAGGGAGCGAGAGACAGAAAGGGAGAGGGAGCGAGAGACAGAAAGGGAGAGGGAGCGAGAGACAGAAAGGGAGAGGGAGCGAGAGACAGAAAGGGAGAGGGAGCGAGAGACAGAAAGGGAGAGGGAGCGAGAGACAGAAAGGGAGAGGGAGCGAGAGACAGAAAGGGAGAGGGAGCGAGAGACAGAAAGGGAGAGGGAGCGAGAGACAGAAAGGGAGAGGGAGCGAGAGACAGAAAGGGAGAGGGAGCGAGAGACAGAAAGGGAGAGGGAGCGAGAGACAGAAAGGGAGAGGGAGCGAGAGACAGAAAGGGAGAGGGAGCGAGAGACAGAAAGGGAGAGGGAGCGAGAGACAGAAAGGGAGAGGGAGCGAGAGACAGAAAGGGAGAGGGAGCGAGAGACAGAAAGGGAGAGGGAGCGAGAGACAGAAAGGGAGAGGGAGCGAGAGACAGAAAGGGAGAGGGAGCGAGAGACAGAAAGGGAGAGGGAGCGAGAGACAGAAAGGGAGAGGGAGCGAGAGACAGAAAGGGAGAGGGAGCGAGAGACATAAAGGGAGAGGGAGCGAGAGACAGAAAGGGAGAGGGAGCGAGAGACAGAGAGGGAGAGGGAGCGAGAGAGAGAGAGGGAGAGGGAGCGAGAGACAGAAAGGGAGAGGGAGCGAGAGACAGAAAGGGAGAGGGAGCGAGAGACAGAAAGGGAGAGGGAGCGAGAGACAGAAAGGGAGAGGGAGCGAGAGACAGAAAGGGAGAGGGAGCGAGAAAGAGAGGGAGCGAGAGACAGAAAGGGAGAGGGAGCGAGAGACAGAAAGGGAGAGGGAGCGAGAGGCACAGAGACACAGAGACACAGAGGCACAGAAAGGGAGAAGAGGGAGGAGAGGGGGAGAGGGAGAAGAGGGAGAAGGAGAGGGGTGTGCTGGCTTTGACCTTGGCCAATCTAGGTCGTGACTGTCCTACATTCCTCGTGTTATTAGTAAGGTTTCTTTTGGTCGTGGTTTCTTTTTCGTGTTTTTTGTTTTGTATTTTTTTTCTTAATTTTACTTTCTTTTATTTGTTGTCTTTCGTTTGTTTCGCGGATATTTTTGTTATTTTGATTAATTTGATCGTTATTTTTTGTGGGTGTTGTTTCAATGCGTTCTCTTTTTTACTGTTTACTATTACTGCTGCTACTTCTTCATCTTTCTTCTTCTTTTTCTTTTTCTTCTTCTTCTTCTTCTCCTTCTCCTTCTTCTTCTTCTTCTTCTTCATCTTTTGCCACTACTACTACTCTTTCTCTCTCTCTTTTTTTCCCCTCTCTCTCCCTCCCCTCCCCTCCCCTCCTCCTCCTCCTCCTCCTCCTCCTCCTCCTCCTCCGGGAGGAGAGGGGTGTGCTGGCTTTGACCTTGGCCAATCTAGGTCGTGACTGTCCTACATTCCATTTGTTATTAGTAAGGTTTCTTTTGGTCGTGGTTTCTTTTTCGTGTTTTTTTTTTCTATTTTTTTTCTTAATTTTACCTTCCTTTATTTGTTATCTTTCGTTTGTTTCGCGTATATTTTTGTTCTTTTGATTTATTTGATCGTTATTTTTTGTGGAGGTTGTTTTAAATGCGTTCTCTTTTTTACTGGTTACTATTACTGCTACTACTTCTTCATCTTCTTCTTTTTCTTCTTCTTCTTCTTCTTCTTCTTCATCTTTTGCCACTACTACTACTCTCTCTCTCTCTTTCTTTTTTTTCCCCTCTCTCTCCCTCCCCTCCCCTACCCTCCTCCTCCTCCTCCTCCTCCTCCTCCTCCTCCTCCTCCCCCTCCTCCTTCTCCTCCCCCTCCTCCTCCTCCTCCTCCTCCTCCTCCTCCTCCTCCTCCTCCTCCTCCTCCTCCTCCTCCTCCTCCTCCTCCTCCTCCTCCTCCTCCTCCTCCTCCTATGGGAACAGGTGGTCAACATAGCCCTTCAACGCTTTAGTGATACGAAAGAATTATTAGAGAATGAGTGAGGGGAGGGAAGGGGAGGGGAGGTGAGGTGAGGTGAGGGGAGGGAAGGGAAGGGAAGAGGAGGGAAGGGGAGGGGAGGGGAGGGAAGAGAAGAGGAGTAGAGGGAGGAGCAACTGGTTATATCTAAAGCGAGACTTTGTTATCACAAATCACCATCTGTTATTTTTTATTTTTTATTTTTATTTTTTTATTTTTTTATTTTGTTATTTATTTTTGCAATTATTCTTTTGCGCAACGAGAGCATCAGTCTGCTGGTACCGATAGTACTACTACCACTATCATCACCATCATCCTGTCATATTGTTTGTTTAACGTGATGTATGTTGTTACATTGTTGCATGCCATTCTGCAAAATCACCTTTAGTGTCCTTATTTATATGATTTATATGTTCATCTATTTATTTTATCATTTGTTTGATCATTTGTTTTTCTTATTATTATTATTGTTTCCTCGTTATGAATATTCTCTGGTTATTTTGTAGTTGTTGTTTTTTAAATATAATTTTTTTGGATTTTTATTTTATTTGACAGATTCATTTAATGTAATATAATTTAAAAAGTTCGTTGTTATTGTTGTCATCCAGTGCCATTAATGTCATTTTTTTTTGCATCGATTTATCTTTGATTGTAATTGGTGAAATGTCATACTTGTAATGGTATTGTGATTGTTTGTTATTGTTGTTAAAAGAGTGTGTTATTAATTGTTTTCTCTCTTTCTGTCTCTTCCACAGGTAAGAAAGAGGAATAGGCGGTGTAAGAGAGGCAGAAAGATAAGTTTTTTTTTTGGTTCTCCAGCTCATTCTCCAACTCCCTCCCCCTCTCTCCCCCCCCCCCGCGCTCCTCGAAGCACTCCCCTTTACTCCCCTCCCACCCACCCACCCACTCACCCACCCACCCTCCCTTACCCCTTCCCCCCTCTCCTGATACCTGATTGTATACTTGCTTACCCACTTTTCTTCCCTCCCCCTCCCTCCTCCATCACATCCCCTCTTCACCCCTTCATCCCCTCCCCACACATCCTCTTTTCACCCCTCCTCCCCCTTCAACATCCTCCCTTTCACCCCTCATCCACGCCCCCTTTCACCCCCCCATCCCCATACATCCTCCCTTTCACCCCCCAACCCCCATACATCCTCCCATTCACCCCCCAGCCCTCTTCCCCCCCTCTCTCCCCTCCCCCCACCCGCCAACTCACCTCTTTCCCCCCCATCTCTCTTCCCTCTTCCCCCCCTCTCTCCCCTCTTCCCCCCCTCTCTCCTCCCTCTTCCCCCCTCTCTCCCCTCTTCCCCCCCCTCTCTCTCCCCTCTTCCCCCCTCTCTCCCCTCTCCCCCCTCTCTCCCCCCTACTCTCCCCCTCCTCTCCCCCCTCCTCTCCCCCCTCCTCTCCCCCCTCCTTCCCTCACCTCTACTCCGTCCACCCGCCTCCTTTGAAAGTTTGTGAGTGAGTGAGTGAGTGAATGAGTGAGTGTGAGTGTTTGCGTGAGTGAGTGAGTGTTTGCGTGAGTGAGTGAGTGAGTGTTTGCGTGAGTGTGTAGAGTGGGCTGGGGGGTGGGGTGTTGGTTGCGTGTTAATGTGAGTATGTCCCTGTCTGTATCTGGACACATCTCACCCCACCCCACCCCACCCTCACCCCACCCCCCCCACCCCACCCCACCCCACAGAGCCCGCTCGACCAGTGGGATTAGGAATGCTTGGCTTCTGGACGTTTCCTTACAGGGTTCTGGAGGTGTGGGCGTGTGGGCGTGTGGGCGGCGGTAAAGGGCGTTTGTGGAGGGTGGGGGGGAGTGTGGATATCACTGTGTGTGTGTGTGTGTGTGTGTGTGTGTGTGTGTGTGTGTGTGTGTGTGTGTGTGTGTGTGTGTGTGTGTGTGTGTGTGTGTGTGTGTGTGTGTGTGTGTGTGTGTGTGTGTGTGTGTGTGTGTGTGTGTATGTGTGTGCGCGCGCGTATGTGTGTGTGTGGGCATGTGCGCGCACGCGTGTACGTGTCTACATACATGCGTACGTGCGTGTAAGTAGGCATTAGCTTGTGAGTGTCCGTGTATGTGCCTATGTCTATCTATGTCTTTGTATTTGTCTATATCTGTATCTATATCTATATCTATATCTATATCTACACCTTTGCCTGTGCAAGCAAGCGTGTGCATTTTGAGAGAGACAGTATGTGCATCTATACAGCAAGTTGGACCGGATTGTGGTGACAAGTTTTGAAGTTCTGAGGTTGGGGGAGTGGGAGTGGGGGTGGGAGTGGGGGTGGGAGTGGGAGTGGGAGTGGGGGGGAGAGGAGAGGAGAGGGAGGGGGATGGTATATGGTAGATGATGATGATAGTTATAATGATAATTATGATGGTGATTTTTAAAACGATTTTCTCACTCTATTTTTTCCACTCTTTTCTTTTCTTTTCTTTTCTTCTCCTCTCTTTCCTTCTTCCATTGTCTCCTCCCTCTTCGCTCGGTGCCTGTGAATCCAACTTTCTAATTGCTTCTCCGATTATTTTTCTCCTGTTCACTATTTATTCGCTTTTTGGTTGACACTTGGGGAAATTTGGAGAAATTCGAGAAGGGGAGGAAGAGGAATGGAAAGAGGAGAGAGAAATGGGGAGAGAGGAGAGAGGGGGAGGAAGAAGACGAAGAAAAGAATAATAATAAGAAGAATTAGAAGAAGACGATTGGAATAGATTGGAATAAGAGAATATGAGAGAGGAATGAGGAATGGAGAGGGGAGAAGAGAGAGGGGAGAGGTAGAGAAAGAGGAGGAGGAGAAAGATGAATTGGAAGTAGAGAGAGGAAGAGGAAAGAGGAGAGAGGAGAGAGAAGAGAGATGGAGGAAGCGGAAGAAGAATTGGAAGAAGAGAGAGGAAGAGGGAGAGAGGGGAGGAGGGATTTACAAAGAAAATGGGAGAAGAAGGAAAGAACGATAACGAAGGATAGACAGAATAAGCAAAGAAAAGGGAAAATGAAGGAAGAGGAAGGCGGACGAACGAAAGAGGAAGCGAAGTGAAGATAACAAAAAGGAAGAAGGATAAAGGGGAAGAGTGGAAGTAGAAAATGAAATAAGAGATAGAAAGTAAAATGAGAAAAGAAATGGAGAAAAAATGGAAGGAGAGAAAGAAACGAGAGAGAGAGAGAGAGAGAATGACATTAGAAAGAAATAAGAGAAAGTAAAATGAAAGAAAAAAAGAGAGACGGTGATAATGGAAAACGGAATAAGAAAGAAAAAAAGAAAGAGGGGAAAAAATGAGAGAAAGTAATTCGAGAAAAGGACATGAGGGAGTGAAAGAAAAGTGGGAGATAAAAACAAAGAATGGCGAGGAAAGAAATTAAGGAAGGAGATAAAACGAATGAAAAGTTGGGGGGGGGGAGACATAGGAAAGTGTGAAGAAACAACGAAACGAGATAAAAGTAGGAATAGAGAAAATGGATAAGGATAAAGATACAAGTGAGGGACAGAAAAAAACAAACAAACATGCGAAGTGAGGAAGAAGTGATAAGAAAGCAAGGACAAAAAAGTAAAGAAGTAAACAAACAAACAAACAAACAAACAAACAAAATACGAGAGAGAGAGAGAGAGAGAAAGAGACAGAGACAGAAAGAGAAAACAAGAACGAGATAAATAGATAGAGAGAAAGAGAGATAGATCAAGGGTAGGGAGAGATACAGAAAGAGAGAGACACAGACAGAGAGACGGGGAGAGACAGAGCAACTGAGAGCGAGTTAGCAAATTAAAATAGCAAATTAATTAAAGAGCAACTCAAAGATTGTTTATCATCTGAAACCGCATTTTTATGGCCTTTTTTTTAAGGCTTGTTTGTTCTTCGTGTTCATGTTGTTGTTGTTATTGTTCTTAGTCCTCTAGTTCTTGTATTTTTTGTTGTTGTTCGTGTTGACGTTGTTGTTCTTTTTTTTGCTTTTGTTGTTCTGGTCTGCTCTTGTTGTTCTTGTTCGTTGTCCTGCTTTTTTGTTGTTCTTGTTGTTCTTATGCCTTTTTTGTTAATATTTTAGTTATTTTAGTTTTTTGCTTTGTTTATTTTTCATTGATGAATGTAGGTTGTGCACATACACACGCACTGTCTTAAGATCCTGTACGTAAATAAACACACATGTACACGTGCACGTTGCGCAGTCATGCACTTGCGTCACGGAGTTTGCATAAACAAACACATGTACGCACACACATGTAAACGCATGTGTATTAGCACTCACTCATATGTACACATACTCTTGCTTATACTCACACTCATACTCATACATACACATACATACACACATACACATACATATACGCACACGCACGCACACACACACACACACACACACACACACACACACACACACACACACACACACACACACACACACACACACACACACACACACACACACACACACACATACCTAAACACACCCACACACATCCCCCTTCCATCCCCCCCTCCCCCACCCCCATACACCAATGAGATGTAGCAACTCCCCTGCTTCCCCCTCCCCACCTCCCTCCTCCCCTCCTCCCACCTCCCACCTTCCCCCCTTCTCCCCTCCTTCCCTCCCTCCCTCCCTCCCTCTCTCCTCCCCTCTTCCCCCTCCCTCCCCCCTCTTCCCCCTCCCTCCCCCCTCCCCCCTCCCTCCCTCCCTCCCTCCTTCCCCCCTCCCACCTCCCTCCCTCCTTCCCCTCTGCTCCTTCCCCACCTCCCTCCCTCCCTCCCTCCCTCCTTCCACCCTCCCTCCCTCCCTCCCTCCTTCCCCCCCTTCCCTCCCTCCTTCCCCCTCCTTCCCTCCCTCCCTTCCTCCCTCCCTCCTTCTCTCCTTCCCTTCCTCCCTCCCTCCCTCCCTTCTTCCCCTCCTCCCTCCCTCCCTCCCTCCCTCCCTCCTCCCCCCTCCCTCCTTCCTCCTCCCTCCCTCCCTCCTCCCTCCCTCCCTCCCCCTCTCCCTCCTCCCCCCCCCCCCCCCCCCCCCCCCCCCCCCCCCCCCCCCCCCCCCCCTCCCCTCCCTCCCTCCCTCCTCCTCTCCCTCCCTCCCTCCCTCCCTCCCTCCTCCCCTCCCTCCCTCCCCCTCCTCCTCCCCCCCTCCCTCCCTCCCTCCCTCCTCCTCTCTCTCCCTCCCTCCCTCCCTCCCCCTTCCCTCCTG
>BOPN01002335.1:77500-80082 GCA_017312705.2 Penaeus japonicus | reverse complement strand
CTCGGAGTTATTATCACCTACTAAGGCCTCTATCCACCCTTCCGTTGGTCCACAGGGCGTGTTCCAGACGCACAAGGCCATCTTCCAGTGCAACGACGGCCTGGGCCACCCCGGCCAGTTCGTATACATCCGCGACGACCGGAAGGAGCAGGAGTACTTCGGGCTGTGCGAGGTCGAGGTCTTCGCCTTCAGGGGTGAGTCGAGGCGGCGGAATATGCGGTCTCTTTGCAGTTTTGTGTTTTTTTACGACCTTCTATAGTTGTATTGCCGTACATGTTAACGTGTGATTTGTCCCTTAATGATTCATTAGATCACTCCTGTTATTTTTTGTGGCATTGTAATGATCAATACTTAAAATATCTAGTCTTCTGCCAGATGGTTATTTATTCACCGCTTGGTGTTCCAATCCTTCACCCGCCTCTGACACTCCCCTCCCCCCGCAGAGCGCATCCCCTGCGGCGAGCCGGAGGTGCCGGTCGAGGGCGAGGTGGAGCGCGAGGGCGAGAGCAAGGCCGTGTACACTTGCCGCGCAGGCTTCCGACTGGAGGGCGACCCCGTCCTCACCTGCTCCTCCAAGGGCAAGTGGGAGGGACAGCCGCCCAAGTGCAAGGGTGAGTTATTTAGTGTGAGAAATAGGGTGGGAAGAGGTAGGAGGAATATAGAGAGTGGGAAGGGGGTATTTCGCTGTTGAGATCGGCTGCCTTTGGTTTATGAATGTTTATGTTTTGAATACTACTGCTATTTTGAAATATGCAAGTAGTTTGAAACCCATTTTATGCATAACTCCACACACAAGTCAAAGGACCCATCATGACGCAGCTCTCCCCCTCCCCAGAGTCCCAGTGCCCCCCTCCGGGCCATATCAGCCATGGCTTCATCGAGGTGGCCAACTTCCGCGGCGTGTACGGCTACGGCACGGTGGCCACGTACAGCTGCAACCCGGGCTACGTGCTGCAGGGCAACAGCACGCGCACGTGCGACCACTCCGGCAAGTGGACGCTCGAGCCGCCGACGTGCCAAGGTTGGTCCTCCGCCCCTTCCCTCTTACCTTCCTTCTCATGGTTCTTCGTTTGGCTTCTGGTTTCCCTCCCGTTATCCATTTGGCCCCTTCCTCTTTCTGCTTTTCTTTTTCCATCTCGTTTCTCCAATATAAGTATGAGTGATCATTGTGATTTAATTATCTTTGTTCATGTCTCCTTTTTAATGTTTATGTAAAATATTACTCTATATTTGATTTATATGTTACTTAGATTACGAAGCTAATTTGAAAACTGTACTACTCCAGAAAAAGAACAGACAGTTTGCTCCTCTTCACATTATGCTTAGGGCGTGCTCATCCTCTCTCTCGTATGTCGTCTTTTCTCCCCTCTCTGGTGTGCCCTTTTCCTCATCTTCTTTCTCTCACTTTCCCTTATCCTTATCACCCCCTTTCTATCCCCTTCCTTTAGTGTCCTTTTAGTGAACTTTCCCCACTTGTCATCTCTCCTTCTCTGTCGTTTCCTCATCCTGTCTCTCCTCTTCCGCATGCTTTCTCACGTGCTTTCTGCCCTCCAGCCGTGACGTGCGGACCGCCGCCGGTCTTCCCCAACGCCCGCTACACTCTCCTCAACGGCTCCACGCACTGGAACGGCATCGCCGTTTACTCCTGCGCCGACGGCTTCAGGCTGCACAGAGGTCAGGGCTGTGCGCGTGGCCGCGGATTGTCGTGCCACATGCATTCATTAATTCATTTATATTTGTGTGTCCTTTGTATATTTGACTAATGTCTAACATGTTAGCTTTAGTGCGTCGCAGTTTGTATACGTTTTTCCTCCCTTGCAGACACGGGCGACACCGTGTCCACGTGCATGGACAGCGGGAGCTGGAAGTTCATCAACGTCACGTGCATCCCGGTGGAGGTGGTGGCGACGGCGGCGGGCGTGAGGCGAGGCAACGGGCGTGCGCTGACTTTCGACCAGGACGTCCCGGGAGCAGCCGAACCGCAGGGCACGCAGGGCACGCAGGGCCTGGTGGTTGCCCTGGCCATCATGGCGGGCCTTCTGACGGCAGCCATGCTGGTCGTGGGCGTCCTTCTGGCGCGGCGCCACCTCATCTCCGGCCCCGGGTCGCTGCGCTCGCTGGTGCGCTCCTCGCCCACCAAGGATGCCACGCTCTACGGGGCCATGGTCGGGCCGCGCCACCACGACGTTTCGAACACCGTCAGCGCCAGCAGCATTGCTGGGAACACGCCCAACTCCCTGGGTCCCGCGGGCGGGCCCGGCGGGCCTCCCCCCAGGGGCGCGCTCTTCCAGCAGAACCTACTCGCCAACTTGCCGCTGCGGCCGCCCGATCAGCACAGCCTCGCCGGCAGCCACGGCACCGCCGTCACGGCCTCCGAGCTCGACGACGACCCCAACTACGCGCAGATCCCTGGCCAGGAGCCGCCGTACGAGCGCGTGCGCACCCGCTCCGAGCACAGCTACGAGACGCTGCGCAAGAAGAGCTTCGTGTCCGACTTCGACAGCGAGTCCGGCAGCGTGCGCGGGATGGACGACAAAGATAGCGTCGGTTACGAGTCCCTGAAGGACGACAAGGGGAAGGAC
>BOPN01002335.1:65000-70000 GCA_017312705.2 Penaeus japonicus | reverse complement strand
ATAAATACACTAAATGATTACTTTTATCTGCTCTAATTCAACCCACACAAAAGATATTGGTACAGTTGCCCATGTCTTCTGAGCATGACTCAAAATCGTATGCATCTCCTTAAGGGTTTAATTAACTCTGATATATTAAGAAAACATGAAATGTGTACGAGGAAACCAATTCCTTTACATATGACAACATTAAAAAGTTTTGATTTATTTTTTCAAAACAAATTATCAGTCATTTCTTGCAAAATCCTAAATTATCAATAACCACAATTAATGTAAATGCTGTTTAATCATCAGTCATGATCTGGCTGTCACACTTTGAGGATCCAAACCATGCTCTTATCGCCTAAATGTAAAGAGGAAACAAAGAGACAAAGAGTTCAGTGTAAAAAATGTAGAAAACACGGAAATGAGAATAGATAACTGCAAAAGGTTTTAGTATTAAGTCTTTATCATTAATTTATGACAATGTACATAAAAAAGTGGAAAATCATTAGTAAATAATCTACCAGGATATAATGAGGACCTGTCATCTTTACAAAATAAGTCTATAATACTATTTGGTAAATAAATAAAGACAAATTCTGGATTTCCTCAATTCTTACTTACCCTCTCTTACACTACATAATTTATTTACTCTCGTGTCATTACCTCATGTTAACCCATTGGGGACGGGGTGCCTAACGACCTAACTGGCAGTTAGGATGGGCAGTCTGTGATGCTGGCAGCAACAACTAAAAATTAGAGGGACGGGGAAAGTGTTTTCTCCACCTTCCGGGTAGCACAGACTAGCCCAAACAATATTTTTCAATAAATCCATCACAAAATGCAGGTTTGGCTTGACTTTGGAATTCTGTAGCTCTGAAGCTAGTACTGTTACAGCCATAATACTACATGACTGTGTGCATGCTTCAACTGAAAGCAGATCCTCATGTCTCGTCATGTACGGATTAACACCTGTCTTTTAGGCCTATTCAGTGCCGTCATGTATGTCATGACACCCGCACTCAAATTCTTCCACAGAGCAAATACAGCACATTGCAAACACCATTAATCTATTGCTTCTCCTAACAACTCCCTTAACCCTCTCTGGACGGGTGGTACAGTACTGTACCGCTCATTCAAAAGCCCAGTGGCCGGGAGGCACAGTATTGTGCCAGCCATTTAATTGATTTAGGCCTAAGGGTTCGAAAGCCCCGGCATTGTGACATTCAAGGCTAGAATGCCCCCGTCGTGAGTGGGTTAATCAAGACACATGCAACATAATTAAATCAATCATATTATATATTGCCAGTAAATGAACAACTATTAAAAAATTTCAACTCATGTACATAGAACAGACACAAATAAAAGTCCACATTAAACTCCTACAAATTCTAGATGTTCAAGTAAATACTGGCCCCAGACATGTAAATAAATAAAAAGAATGCTAATCTCAATGTGCAATAGTTTAAATGCAAAAATCTGTAAAAAGATTGTATTTCTAAAAGAGTTTTAAAACCAACAAAATTAATTAACATTCTCGACTAGACTCTGCATAATGAATACACTCTTTGCATTATAAACAAAACAAAATGCAACAACAAAATTTTCTCATCACTTTAAAAATGTAGCAAAATTTAATTTTAACAATATCTCAATACTTATTTTCTGTTAATATGTATCTTAAAAAATCTTTTGTAATCTCTAATTTAAATATACCCTTTTTGTGACAAATAACAAATAATCACAATTCATGAGTTCAAAGAAACATGTGCAGATTGAGGTATAAATGAGACAATAATTGCAAAAAGCAAGATATGGAATTAACTCATAGAAATGCGTAGATCACATACCTTGTATTGGGAAGTTAATCGGTCTCATGTATACCTTCATCTCCACAATTCATAAATACAAGACAAAACAAGGAAATAGTAAATTGCATAACAATCTTCAGATATGTATATAGAGGAAAAATAGGATTAAATGTAGGAGGGAGAGTTAGAAAAGGTGTTATAGGAAAAGGAAGAGCAATAAGTGAAGACAAAGACAAAGATAAAGATGATGAGGAAGAAAAAGAAAGAAGAAAATTATGCAAAATAAAAAAAAGTACAAAGAAAAAGGAGATATCTAGATAAAAGAAGAAAGAACGAGTTCAAGAAAATGATAAAAGTCAGAGGTAGAGATGAAAAAATTATCTTACTATGATTTAACTTTATTTTTCTCTTCAGTTAAATCAAACTCAGTTCATGTGACATGATTAGCAAAAATATTCCTTGTGGCCAAATATTGAGACATTATAGAAAAAACAAAACCATATAAATATAAACTCTTAATTCAGGCACTAATGGAGAACCATAAAACTACTAAAGGCAAAGTCCTACAAATTCTGTCTCAACAATATCTATTCCTCGTTGATGTAATCAGGCAACCGACTGGAAGCGCATCTGAACCCTAAGTTGCCTGCTGAACTGTCAGGTGTGTTCTGGCTTCGAGCAGCACACCTATACCTGAAAGAGAGTGTTGAAGGCATAAAAACTCTCCCTATTATTAGCTTTGATTAAAAATTTGACAGTGCTATGTAAGATTGTTATATGAATTATGTTCTTATTATCAAAATAATTTCTATAAAATATTGGTTCCAAAACAACTGTCATACCTCTTTTATTTTTTGTTACTCAGTTTTTCATGAAAAAAGCAAATTAGAATATGTGTAATCAACCTAATCTGCCATAAAGAAAAAAGATAAATAAAAATTAAAAAGAAAAGAATCTTACATAGTCCTCTCCAAAAAGCTTTTGCTTTGCCCTGAAATAACTTTCACATTGCAAATGATTACTCACCTGTAACAGTATTCCTTTGTGCACATGTAAGAGCCTCCTTTTTTCACCTTGTCGTCTCCCGATTTTGGTCCTCGCTGCAATGAGAATAATGTTTATGTAAACTATTTGTCTTCCACATTATGTAAATTACTATAATATTTATAGGACTCTTAAAAATATAAATTGAAAAGCATGTAGAAACTAATTATATATCAATTATCTACATTTGAAAATAACTAAATGAAATATCAATTTCCTCATTCTGTCTTAGGTAATGATAAGAGATACGTAAATGTGAGATAAATTTAGTGATCAAGTGTTGGACACTAAACTTTAAATGCAACTTTCTGGTACAGTGCTCAAATAAAGACATTTTTAGCTTTCTATTCAATATATAAATAAATATTGTAAAGAATATATAATTTCATTCCCCAACAAAATCAGTGAGTACCAAACAAGTAAATTTCTGTTCATGAAGTCTTGATTCATATAAAAACTACAACAGAGAAATAAAATAAAAAATAAAATCAATTACCACACTTCTGAGTATATAATTGACATATCTTAGATGCCCAATTGTCAAGACTCTTTTAGAATTCATTTATTCTATTATTTTTATATATCATATATCAACCATGAACCTATCTTTTACTATTCATTAGCATATTTCATAATTTAAAAAATAATCAGTAGAGCAAACCAAAGACAATTTATAGGGATCAGCCCTGTGGCTTCTTGTTTGCACTCAACATTGAAATATTACATTATAAAGTAAGCACTTGCTATGTAGCTAAGTGCATTGACACCCAATGCTAAAGTTACGCACCCAATGAGAGGCACAGTAGTGCCTACAGTTACTATAAAATGGGTAAGACTATACTAAATTAACCCACTCATGACGGGGGCATTCCAGCCTTATATGTCACAATGCCGGGGCTTTCGAGCACTTAGGCCTAAATCAATTAAATGGCTGGCACAATACTGTGCCGCCCGGCCACTGGGCTTTTCAATGAGCGGTACAGTACAGTACCACCCGTCCAGAGAGGGTTAAGTGGAATGTCAAATTCAAGTGTACATCTTCTTCAGTTCTTAAAAAATAATATATATATATATTTTCTTCAATGAATGAGATAGAAAATATAACCCTAAGGAAATTTAAAGTTGAATTATTTAATTTCTAATCCCTGCCTTGCATATCCTGCATATTCTGACTTTTAATACACAGGACAGGTATTTTATTGGAAGAAAATGTTCATCATATATACTAGAAGAATGGTAACTAAAAACTGACAAGGCCTAACACCACGTACTGGGTCAACTTTCCGTTCAGGTGAATGAGAGATTTCCCACCAGTCAGCTGTCCACTCCCATACATTGCCCACTATATTCTTGAGCCCAAAGTCATTTGTGGGGAAGGCTGTGACAGGGCAGCGACCAGGATAACCGTCCTCACCCGAGTCAACATTTGGGAACTCCCCTTGCCATATGTTAGCTCTGAGAAGAATATAGAGATTCCTTCTTAATTCTCATTAGATTATTTGCTTTTAGACATGCTGATAAAGTATAAAAGTATAAAAGTTAAGAAAAAAACAAAGATTAATTAAAACACACAAAAGTATGTAAATGAAAAGCAAATAATTCTGCACCTGAATTCATTCTTTGGAGTGAACTTGTTGCCCCACGGGAAAAGTCTCTCCCTCTTCCCTGCCCGACATGCTCTTTCCCACTCGGCCTCAGTTGGCAGCCTTTTGTCCATCCATTTGCAGTAAGCTACTGCATCGTTCCAGGACACATGTACAACTGGATGGTCCATGCGGTCTGTTGATTTTTACAAGGTAAAATCATAAATCCCAGTTACATCTTTGTATTACATTCACATACTTTTATAAAACACCAACAAAAATCACAGTATATTTTCTTAGAGGCTTTTCAAGCCTTTAGCAATCTTCTGTAAATCAAATTATGATGATAAGAAAGTACATAACCTAACCATTACATGAAAAAATATGCAACTTATTGTAAAACATAATCTTAAATGGGAAGCCCAAAAAGCTATTGCACCTGAAATGTTGGAATCTGGGCCCTCTGGGTGTCGCCAGTCAGCACCTTTCACAGGAACCCACCAGGGGGCAGCAGCCACAGCATTGGTCAGGGTGGACTTAATGGCCTCTGACACTTCTCCTTCCAGCACAAAGGAATCTC
>BOPN01002335.1:55000-60000 GCA_017312705.2 Penaeus japonicus | reverse complement strand
TTTATTAATAGAAACACAGGAGCTTTAGATTCCTGAAATTTATTAAATACTATAAAGTAAACTTGATATTTGTTGAAAAGCCAAAGGCTTATAGCATCCCTACGTTTTTCATGAAAAAATCGTACCACAATTTTATAAAATCCTTAACACATTTCCTGCGTTTTGATCATGCACCACTTATATTTGATTTCATTTAATTATCTACTCAATCATTTTCTTAACTAAAGGTTAATTAATTAGTCTATTTCAGAAGAGGTTATTGGAATACACATGTTGCAGTGCATTTTATTGTTGTTTCATGTATTTTCCTTACTAGATTGTTTATATACTGTTCGATATACTGTACTGTACTGGCTTTTCAGGTTATGTTTCATACATTTGATAAAAAAGAGTCCTTCATATATCATCATTATTTGTATGATAAATATTCTCATGAGTGTCATTATTATCATTACTATTGTTAGTGTCACTATTCTTATTATTTTAATCATTGATATCTATCATCATCTTCACTATCATTATCATTATATCACCATCATTATCATTATGATCGTCTTTATATTTTTCTCTTCATTATTACTATTATCATTATCATCACCGTCATAGTTGTTATCATTATCATTACCAACATTATCAATATTTTTATCACTATCATCATCATCGTTATTAGTAGTAGTACTATTGTTATTGTCGTTATTATTAATAAGAAAACTATCATTATCATATTACCACTAACCTTATGATAATTATTGCCGCTACTATAATCATTGTTATCACTGTCACCATGATTATCAACATCATCATTATTATCACTATCATCATTTACATTATCAGTTCCATCATCATCGCCAGTATTTTTATCATTATAATTATCATTATCGTTATCATCCTTATTTCTCTTCCTTTTCTTTTTCTCATCATGATTATTATCATTATCTCTATCATTAACATTATCACTATTTAAGATTTGTACGCACGTCATTGCTTAGTCAGTACTTATATAATGAAATCTTAGACAAGATTTTTTATGTAACCCACGGTCGGAGTCGATCCTGCGCGCAGGCGTCCACACCTCAGAATCAATTCTGATAATGCCATTTTGCTTCTCTTAGAAAGACGGTTTTACTTGATCAACATTAAAAAAAATCTAACCTTCAACAGTTACTTTGTAGTGCAGAGTACCAAGTTTATCAAACACTTCATTTGTTCGGAGTTGTATGTGATCTACTATTACTCCTTTATCCGTTTTTTTTCTTCTAAATTTTGTGATTTTGTCCAAACTTATCATTGTTGCTGTTTCATAAAATCCTGTCTCCTCAAATCAATCTATTCCTGAATTTCATCCCGATTAACAAAAAGGAAAGTGACATACCTGAGATTGCATGTGCGGTAGTCCTACATGGTCTAAGAAGTCGTTATCATTACTGTCTATCTATCTATCTATTATAAATATCATTACTACTATTATCATTATCATTATTATTACTATTACTATTATTATCATTATTATTATCATTTTTATCATTATCACCATTATCATGATTATTACTATTATTATCATTATTATTATCATTTTCATCATTATTACCATCATCATTATTGTTATTATTTTTGTTATTGTTATTATTCTCATTATCCTCATCATAATCATTATTATTGCTCTTATCATTATTGTTATTCTGCTTCCTCTTCTTGTTGATTATCATTGTGATTATCGTTATCATCGTGATTGTTATTATCAATGTCATTGTTATTAATATTGTTCTTCTTCCTTTCATAATTATTCTTATTATTATTACTGTTAGTGTCATAATTGTTTCATGATTTTTATAATCATCATTATCATCGTTATCAGTCATAATCAATATCAATTTAAACATCCTTATTATTACTATCATTGCCATTATTAATGTTACTGTTATTATCATTGTTATCATTATAATTACTATTATTATCATTGATATCATTAATATCATAATGATTAGTATTGCTATTATCATCATTTTCATTCTTATTACTGTTATCATTATCATGATTATCAAATACATTGTTATTGCTACTGTTATTGTTATCATTAACATTTTTCATTATCATTATAGTAATTATGTCTGTTATTGTTTTTATCGTTAAAATCAAAATTGTTATTACTTCTGTCATTATGATTATTACTATTGCTACGCCAGTGGGTCTTTGTAAACATGTGTCAACTGGATAACATGATGCAAGAGTCGGGGCGAGAGGAGCGGAGGAACAAAGCCAGGACAGACCAGTTTGGTGCTACTCCTGGGAAGACCTCGCGTGTGCCCCTTGTGACCTGAGATACCCTGTGTAGCACTGTTATAAGCCTGTAATGTGTAGTGTAATGTGCTGGTTCCCCCTGTATTGTGCCCATAGATTAGTGTACTTGTGAAGAACTAGTATAAATAAAGGATAGACGTGTCATAGTGTGTTTACTTTGTGCCCTGCCTCACTTCATGGCGTTTCCCCTCGTGGTGTTCTGGGACGCTGTGGTGTTCGGTGCCTCTTGGAGCTGTTCTGTGTTCACGACCCTGTGGTTAGCACGCCGTCTGCCTAGCCTGCCTGGTGATGGTGGCAGATAAATGAGGCGGCCGGTGTAACACTATTATCATTATCATCGTTACTACTTTTATTAACATCATCATTATTATCATTACTGATATTATTTTTGTTACTGTTGTTTTTATCATTACTACTGCTATTGTCATTATTATCACTGTCAGTATCATTATTATCATTATTTGCACATATCATTATTATCATCCTATTATTAATGTTATTATTATCATCGTCATTAGCATGATTATGATTATCATTAATACTGCTCTTGTTTTAATTTTCATCAATATCATCACTATTATCACCATTATCACTACGACCAATACGCAATTTACATTATAGCTTTATATATCTTTCATCCCTTTAGAATGATATAATTTCTTGTATTTTATGAGTTGCCCCTAAAATCATAACTTTTATAAATGTTAAATCCTTACTTGATAAGTTCAGATTCTCCTCATGTATTTCTTATAAATACATTAGTTATGCCTAAAACTATAGCATTTTCTTTAACATAATTATCGTTTTCTTTATTAAAATTACGGTAACTACTTTAATTTGCATCAAAACATGGAAGAATTACAAGCAAAAGCAAGATGAACTTTATAGATACTTCCTATATATCATAATATGGTAAACTTTCCGAATAACGCCGCGTCGCTAAATACAACAAAAGTGGTATCGATGGATTCCTCTCAACCTCTACTGGTCATATATAGTGGAAATGATGCGCGATTCCACCTCTGGACCCCACAATCTGGGTCCCGATAGTAGGGGAGGGCATGAAGTAGATCAGGGAAATTACGGGGTAAAATGTTACGAAATACCATAAAAATGGTACTGATGGATTCCTCTCAACCTCTACTGTTCATATATAGTGGAAATAATGCGCGATTCCACCTCTGGACCCCACAATCTGGGTCCCGATAGTAGGGGAGGGCATGAAGTAGATCAGGGAAATTACGGGGTAAAATATGAATTCCGGCCATATTTCGTATGCAAAATCTTAACCAATTACCTACCTAACTTTGCCTAGTTTTGAAGTTAGCCCTAGTCAAGGGGGGCTTCGCCCCCCCCCCCCCCCCTTTCTTAAGGCACTTCGTGCTACTTCGGTACATATTTCGTATGCAAAATATTAACCAATTACCTACCAAACTTTGCCTAGTTTTGAAGTTAGCCCTAACCAAGGGTGGGCTTTGCCCCCCCCCCACCTGGACCCCCCTTTCTTAAAGCACTTCGTTCTGACTATGACATATGATTATTTCTGTAGATGCGCTTAGCTCGTTACTTATCTGTGAGGGGTGTTGGGGGTTGTCTGATGTAGCTGGGTGGAGGGAACCTAAGCCAGCGGGTAGAGAGATGCTGCGGCACGCAGGAAGTGGTGCAATCGGGTGTTCAGGTCAACGAAGTGCATTAGGAACATGTACCTTGACAAGTAGCCAATAAAATGTTTTTTCCTGCGGCCGCATAACGGCACCTTTCTTTTCGCCTCCCTCCACTGCCTCTCGTTGGTATTGGTGTGGGTGAGTGTCGGGATATACAAAGCTGTAAGTGTGATTGACGGTCAGGTGTCTGTATCCCTCGGGAGAGAGACAGTTGTAGGCCCTCCAGCAGTCGGAGATGATGATCGACCCAGGGCGATCCGTTCCTTGATTACTGCAAGGAGAGTCTCGCTGGCCCGATCCTCTACCGGGACGAGGAAAAGATCGCGTGTCTCCCTGCAGATCCCGCCGAAGACCCACTGGCCGTCAATCACTCTTCCGACGTTGTACTTGCGGCGCCCGAACTTGCTCTCGTCTATTTCAACAATTTTCCAGGGCTCCCGATGACACCCTGCTGGTCATCATTACCATTACCTCCCGGCAGAAACTGGACCAGTCGGTAATGGTCGCGAGCCCTAGTCAAAGCTCATGCCTCATGAGCCGAACTAAGAAACACTCCCGGACGAAGTAGTTCACAAAGACCAACAAGGTTTCAACATCAAGGTGTACCCTCTCGAAAAAGGAGCCCTTAAACACCGAGGCAGTCCAGCCACACCGCTTTTTTTTGTCTCCTGGCCGCCACATCGGAACTGCTTCCGCCGCGGGTCATACCGTGCGGCCTGACCGCAGCGGCCGCAGTTCTTTTCACGATGGACAAGACCGTGTTCATAGCAAATGTTCATCAAGCGGTCATTTTCTCCACATGCATCCCTAATAAAGTCGTATAACGACCAGGAGCACCCCTCACAATGTGCCATGATTACCGGAACTGAACTTCAATGCTATGCGAAGCCGGCAATCGCATTACTGCGCATGAGCGGCCTCCGGATAGGAAACTACGACCGATAAAGACGTGAAAACTCAATAGAGGGCACTATAATTATACTGTAAACTATGGGGAATATTGCGCCATCTATCGAGAGAAAATATCAGCTCATGCAG
>BOPN01002335.1:40000-42500 GCA_017312705.2 Penaeus japonicus | reverse complement strand
GCTGAGAGTGCCAGTAACTCATTCCTTGTATTGTTTATCTCACCCTCTCCCGGTGGAGCTGCAGGGCACCGATCTGTCCCGCAGTTGTCGCCCTACGTCTTAATTCCTGTCTCGACTTGATTGAATGACCAGGCCATTAAGGGGCTGTCCCCTAACAAACTATTCTCCTTTGTCGGGAAACTGATTTCCTCGAATGCCAATGTGCCAAGAATCCTCCCTGCTATGGTAGGCACGGTGGCCAGGAACTAGATATTGTCACTAGACATACTTTTCTGTCGGTAGTTGCCATAAGGTTTGTATGCACGAAAACTTTCCCTTCCATTGGGACGTATAGGTTAGGACTCACATGATAGTGACAGCCTATGCCTAGAATGAAGAGGCAGTGCCTCTATTGTGGATGGCGGGGTCGACTGCTCCATCCGTGTTATAATACCACGATGTGACTGCTAGCAAAGAACCTCATTGCAAGGCAATAGTTGGAGTTTCTAAGTCCTTATCAGCTAGGCCTGAGGTGAGGATGGCATCGGGTAACCACTACACTACCATGCCCTTGTTAAAACCACAGAGGCGAAATCCCACCCACAAATGGAATGTGACAGACTACTAGTTGATTAAGAATGTCAGACGTGAGATGAGAGCAAGCAGAAGCTCATGGTAATAATATAAGATTTGGAACTCACAAGAGAAGGAGGTATACTTAGAAGAAAGAGGGTGGCACTATGAGATTTCAAGTTGACTGTGGTAACACAATTGTATGAAATGCGTCAAAGAATTCACAACAGCATGAATTCTGGCGGGAGATGGGAATTACTTGGTAGCAGTGCAGGAAGAGATAAAGCTAAAAACCTTGAGGATTATAAAGATAAAGAATTTGAAAACAGAGAAATAAAAACAAACAATCAAACACATAACCATCCAATATCTTATGTAGGAAAAGTAAATGATAAGTTAGAGACACAAAGAAAGGAAAGAAATATGCCGATGATAAATCCTAAAGAATTCTATAGGGAGAAATGCAAGGGAAAATGTTGGCTTCGTGAAGTGCAAGGTAAAGAAGCCTTGGGTATTTGTGTAGAGGAAATGAGTAAATAGAGGGATGCAAACACTGAAGGATGAAGTGGACATGATAAAAGGGGTCATCCCGTGAAACTAGAGAAAAATGTTTGCGGAAAAATTAGGCACTAGGACACAAAATGAAGCTCTTACCTAACCCATCCGAAAGTAATGGAAATACCTTTACAAGCACACACACACACACACACACATGTATATACACAGTACAGGCTTCTTCTCCGACAGTGACGACTTCCTTGCAGGTACGGTGTAGAGAGCTTGTCTTTTATCTAAATCTAGGCAAATATTATGGAGCGAGGGCAACCAGAGATCAACTGTAAAGGGAGTAGTACTATGTGCCATTTATTGGGGGAAGGATTTCTCCGGCGTGATGATTTCCCTCTTCCTTGCAGGGTTTAAGATCTCCATTTTCGCCATTGCCTTGCCTGCATGTCATGTACTTTGCAAAGTGAAACAGGTTAACATCCAGACATCAGGCCCAATAAATCTTGTTTTTAGAAACAAATATTTCACTAAGGGAGAACACTTGAGGCATCACGGGTAAGCGCAAATAACTAAAATATCAAAGTTTACGGTGATAATGTCACTGCCTCGTACTAGAGGCTGATTGGCTAATTGGTACCACTGCCTGTTGTAAATGTTATCCAGAGAAACTGCCCTTTAATCTCCTTTCACACAAACTCACTCGTGCAGTGTAAACAAAGTAATGCATATATGAAATGTATTAGCAAGATCATTTTCAATAACTTTGAAAATGAAAATTCTTCACGAGGACTAAGGAGTAGTAAATGCAGCACTTATGGCCTTGGTCATGGCCATCGTGGCCCACCCATGTGCGATTGCGCTTGGTGGTTTCAATTTAGTATTTACAACTTGTTACCTTCTTAACGTTAGGACCATCGGCTCTCCCGGTTTTGATGAATATTCAGGTCGCATCTTTGTTACCTTACATTCAGAGGGCTAAATGTAAAGAGAGAGAGTGTCAGATAAAGTCAGAAAAAAAACAAAAAAAACAAAACAAAACGGTGGGAGCCTTTTGTAGCCTTGTTTATTCCATGATGAAATATCTTTCAGTGAACACTTTCAGTGATCAAGCAATTCGCATTGAACATGATGTAGGAATTCCTTTCTTCAAAAGTAGATGTTATAATTTTTAGTCAAATATAGATCACAGGAAATACACACGGTCGGTTTAATTCGAGTAGGAGGCTTTCAATCAGGGCTTACCCAGGGACAATTACCAACTTGATAATTGAAATCAGAGGCTTGTGGTATATTCATGGTATTTTTGTTTTATGTTTTTCTACTGAATGGTTGAAAAGTAGTACATGAATTCTTTCTATTTACATTCTTAATTGGTATGCTGAGAATCATTTAAAAATAAAATCCCTGCCTTGGTGCTTCAGCTCTGAGGGTATGCACTACA
>BOPN01002335.1:30000-35000 GCA_017312705.2 Penaeus japonicus | reverse complement strand
GTCAAGGTTGAGATCTTACCTTTGATTACTACTACTATTGCTGTATTCTGTTAAACTTGTTCATACTATTGTTACCAATTCTGTTGTCATTATGAAGAAAAAAAAATATTGGTAGGAAACGAAAGAAAAGTAATATTCCCCAGATATAACAATAATCACACAGAACATAAGAGTAATGTAACGTCTGGTCTACCAGATTCAAAGATGAATTCAATTTGTATAAATTTTAATAGATCTTAAATAATGAATGTGTGTTAAATGACTTACAGTCTCTCTCTTTTTCTCTGTTTGCGTTTAGGCATCTCTCTCTCTCACTCTCTCTCTCTCACGCTCACTCTCTCTCACACTCTTCCCCCTCACCCTCCTCTCTCTCTCTCATGCTAGTAATGATAATACTCATAATAATAATGGCAATCAGGATGCAAATAATGCTAATGCTAATAATTCAAATTATAATAATGATCATAATAATGATGCTTACAATGACAATGTTATGATAGTAATAGTAACAATAGTATTGATAATAAAAATGATGAAATCAGTGACAAAAAGGATAATGCTAACAATAATGATAATGACAATAGTGATAATAATAATGATAGTATTGATAATGATAAAAATGATTATAACATTAATGATGATGATAACGATAATGATATTAACAATGATAATAGTAATGGTAATGATAATGATATCATCGATAGTAATAAAAATGATAAAAATAATAATAATGATTATGGTGAATATGACAATAATAATAATATGACAATGATAATTATATAATGATAAGAACAATGATGATAACAATTGTAATGGTAATGATAAAAAGATCAATGAATATTTATAAGGTAATGATAATCATTCTGATAATAACGATGAAAACAATAATGGTAATGATAATGGTAATAAGAAAGTTGATGGTGCTAATGTTAATGATGATAATAATATTGATAATGATAAAGACAAATATAGTAATGATGAAGTATAGTTATGACAATGATGTGGTAAAAAAGATGATGAAAATAGCAATAATGATAAAAATAATAATGATAATAATAATAATAATGATAATAATGATAATTGTAATAATAATATTGATGATAATAGTAATAACAATGATAATAATAATGATAATTATTATTATGATAATAATGATAGTAATAATGATAGTAATAATAATGATGATTATAATAATAATGACAATGATGATATTCATGACGATAAGGATAAACATCACAATAATAAATATGATATCGATGATCTGCTACTACTATTGCTACTACTAACGGTGATGATAATGACAGTGATAATCATGTTTATAATAATAAAAAAAATGTGAATATAATGATAATCATAATAGTAATGATAATCAAGATAATAATAATGATAATGCTAATTATGATAGTAATGATGATTATAGTGATAAGGATAATAATGATATTGATTATAATAATGGCGATAATAATAACAAGGATAATGATTATACTTGATAATAATAATGATACCAATAACAACAATGATAATGACATAGTAAAGATGATAAGAATGATGATAATGATGGTAACCATGTTGATGATAATAGTAATGTCCAGGATGAGAATGACAATGATAAAAAAAAATATCAATAATAACAAAAATGACATTAAGGATTAATATTGATAATAACAATAATGATAAAGATAATAATGCTAGCAAAGATGATGATAATCATCAACTGATAGTAAAAATGTTGATGATAATGATAATGATGAAGATAATAATAATGATAACAATAACAATAATGATAATAGCAATGATAAGGGTGATGATGATAATAACAATGATGATGATAATGATAATAACAGTACCAGTACTAGGAAAGATATTGATAGTTTTAAGGTGGTGATGATGATAATAAAAATATGAAAAGAATGATAAGAAATATAAGTCACAATAACAACAAAAATATAGTAGTAATAATGATGATAATATCAATAAATACAATGTTAATAATAATGATGATAATAGCAATGATACCACTAGCGATAAGATTAGCAACACTAGTATAAGTGATAATAACAATGATAAGAATCTAAAAGAAGATAAAATAAGCAGACAAACACAGCGCGAGCAGGCAAAACAAGCCGAGCCAAGGGAGGGAATTAGCATAATGGCGGCCCCGAGCGTAAGTCATCCACGGGGCAAAGATAACACGAAAACTAATCTAGTGAAAAATCTCATTAGACAACATAAAGTGTGCTTTCGTGCGCCCGCGCACTTAAGGGGATTCGGCCATACGTCTCGGGTCGTTATTTCTCACTTATGATTTTCGACTGTGATGTATCGGAGGTCTTGCCTGCAGGGTTGCGTTTCTTATGTGTTTCCTTTTATGACCCGATTTTTTATCTTATCTTATACAAGGCTCGCGTACACACACCGATACGCACCTACACACACACACACATATACATACATACTAACTCAAACACACACATCACACACACCAGACACATCCAGGCACAAACACGCGTATCTGTCTATCAACCAGCATATACTAGCGTATCTGTGTGAGTGTATGAGGGTACAACTTGATATATCCTCACCATGCATCACTCTTCATGTCAATTTACCCTTACAATCTAACACAAGAATCATATAGTTATCATCTTGTGATTATATCTTTCAGATTTCAGATTTCAGCGTCATTTTGAAATTGTCTATATTTTTTATTGTTATCGTTAACATTATAATTTTCATCATTATTATCATTACCATTATTATAATCATTATCATCATTATTACTAGTATCATCATTATCACCATTATCTTTATCATCATCCTCATTATCGTGATTGTTGTTGCTATCATCAGAGAGAGAGAGAGAGAGAGAGTGGGAGAGAGAGAGAGAGAGAGAGAGAGAGAGAGAGAGAGAGAGTGGAGAGGAGAGAGAGGGAGAGGAGAGAGAAAAGAAAGAGAGGGAGAGAGAGAGAAAGAGAAAGAAAGAGGGAGAGTGGGAAGAGAGAGAAAGAGAGAGAGAGAGAGAGAGAGAGAGAGAGAGAGAGAGAGAGAGAGAGAGAGAGAGAGAGAGAGAGAGAGAGAGAGAGAGAGAGAGAGAGAGAGAGAGAGAGAGAGAGAGAGAGAGAGAGAGAGAGAGAGAGAGAGAGAGAGAGAGAGAGAGAGAGAGAGAGAGAGAGAGAGAGAGAGAGAGAGAGAGAGAGAGAGAGAGAGAGAGAGAGAGAGAGAGAGAGAGAGAGAGAGAGAGAGAGAGAGAGAGAGAGAGAGAGAGAGAGAGAGAGAGAGAGAGAGAGAGAGAGAGAGAGAGAGAGAGAGAGAGAGAGAGAGAGAGAGGGAGCGAGAGAGAGAGAGAGAGAGAGAGAGAGAGAGAGAGAGAGAGAGAGAGAGAGAGAGAGAGAGAGAGAGAGAGAGAGAGAGAGAGAGAGAGAGAGAGAGAGAGAGAGAGAGAGAGAGAGAGAGAGAGAGAGAGAGAGGGAAGAGAGAGAGAGAGAGAGAGAGAGAGAGAGAGAGAGAGAGAGAGAGAGAGAGAGAGAGAGAGAGAGAGAGAGAGAGAGAGAGAGAAAGAGGGAAGAAAGAGAGAGAGAGAGAGAGAGAGAGAGAGAGAGAGAGAGAGAGAGAGAGAGAGAGAGAGAGAGAGAGAGAGAGAGAGAGAGAGAGAGAGAGAGAGAGAGAGAGAGAGAGAGAGAGAGAGAGAGAGAGAGAGAGAGAGAGAGAGAGAGAGAGAGAGAGAGAGAGAGAGAGAGAGAGAAAGAGAGATAGAGAGGGAGGGGTATAAACCGCGTTGTAATGAAGAGGGAGAAAGCGGCCAGAGCTGAGCACTTGATCGCCCATGACATGCGCTCCGCCCCTGATCACAGCTACTAATGACCGGTCATGAAGTGACTCGTCCATTAGTTTTTTCTACTCTTCTATTCCCTTTTTATCCCCTCCTCCTCTCCCTTTCCCTCTCGCGCTCTCTATCCATTTGATTCCAGTAGTGATGATGAAACGACCTGCTGGCAACACCTTTTTTGCCCTTTTGCCTTGTTATAGATTTTTTTTTTTTTGGTTTTGTCTGGTACTCTTTTTTCGTGAAGGTTTTACTGTCAGTGTGTTCTTTCATCGAGAATTATTTTATACTATCATCTGAATTCGTTTACTCATATGTAGAGTTTTTTTTATCCAATCATATCATTAAATCATAAGTACTTTCATTGTTACTGCTATCGTATTAATCATCTTCTACTATTCTTTTATTGTTTATCTTCATTTTCATTGCTATCTTTATCATTATTGTTATCATTAATACTGTTGTTATTATTTTCCTTACTATTATCATGATGATCATTACATTAATCATTATCTTTGTCATTATCATTATCTTTATCATTATTGATATAAATATGATTATTATCATTATTCTTACAATTACTGTATCATAATTATCATTATTATTACAATTATCATTATCATCATCATTATCCTTGTTATTACTCTCACTGTTATCATTATAATTATTATTGATACTAGTATCATTTTCATCATTACTATTGTTATTATTATCATTTTAATAATTATTATTACTATTATTATCATTACTATCATCATCATCATCACCATCATCCTTATCATCCACATTATTATCATTAATATTGTTACTAACGTTACTATTACTATCTATGTTTTCATCAGCAGCATTATCATCCTAATTATCATCATGATTATTATCATCATTAACAATGTTATAATCAATGCCATTTCTATTATCATTATCATAATTGTGATTATGATTATTGTCATTATTACTATTGTGATTATAATTATTGTCATTATTATTATGATTTTCGTATCATTTATTTTCATCATTTTATCATTATTGTCGTTAGTATGCGTGTATGCGTGTGTATATATGTAAGTTTGCATGTGTAGGTGTATTTTTGCTTGTGTTCCAACTACCTCATCACCCACCCTCTCCCCCACCCCCACCACGTGACACGTGTGTGTTTGGCTATTTGAAGCACCTATGT
>BOPN01002335.1:7500-10000 GCA_017312705.2 Penaeus japonicus | reverse complement strand
CTCATCGTAAAAAAAAGTAATACAAGGAACACCTTCCGTATGTTTTTGTACCAGCTCTTAACTTCATTTCCTGGTGCACATATAACGCGGCATATGCGACCAAGTCCGTTGTAAAACACATTTTTTAGAATTTGTGTCGACAGCATAGCGGAACTTACTAGACTACAGGGGGTACTGGGTACTGGTACACTACTTGTTTCAATTTATATAAATATGTGTTTTAAGTAAGGGAGTTGAAGTGTGGCTACCTTAGAATTTGTATTTATATGGGTTTGTAAACTCTTTTTCGTGTTCTGTGAGTAAACGCTTCATGCGTAAATGTTTGTAAACTCGGTACTGTGTTAAAGAGCAAATACATGTCCTTTTTATCAGATATATGCATTAAATCTTTAAATTTTCTATTTAATAGTTGTGGATTTTAACGTTTTAGACACTCTAAACATGTTATCAGCAAGTAGACGAGAATGAAAAAGGAACAGAAAGAGAAGGAAAGAGAGAAAAAGTGAAAGAAGAAGAAAAAAATATATAGATAATTCAAGAAGAATTGGACACAGGAAAAGAAGAGCACGAAAAAGGTTAAAATGATGAAAAGAAAAGAAAAAGGAAGGAAAGAAAACAGTTTATGATTGTATACGAAGGATAAACAATGAACAAAACTTCTTCTTGTTATATACTTTCCATATTATTATTCTTTCACTGTTTCTATATATTTTCAGATAAAGGATAAAGAAGTTAATTGATAAAAAAAAAAAAAAAAAAAAAAAAAAAAAAAAAAAAAAAAAAAAAAAAAAAAAAAAAAAAAAAAAAAAAAAAAAACAGAAATAGTGAACGAGATACGAAAAAAGGAATGTGAGAAAAAACATTAAGATTACAAAGATGGTTAAAAAACAAAATACGAAAGCATACTAAAACGCTAAAAAAACAAAACAAAATCGAAAGAATGCAAAAATGGTAAAGTAAAGAAAGCGAAATTCGAAAGATTACCGGAGGATGAGGCCGAAGAGTCAATCAATTCCGCCCGGAGAACCGCTGCCAAGATGCTTCTGGCGTTTACAGTTTGTGTTTTCCATTAAATTTCTATTGCTCATTTGAGTCTGATTTATGGCTCTGGAATTCCATTAGCTTTTATGACGAGGGAAAAATGCGTTTTCTATTCAATTATAGCTTTATCATTATTAACAATCATAACATTACTTTTAAGATGATACGCTTATTATGATAAAATAGTTATTGATCATTGCCATGTTTTATGGTTGGTATTTGTATATTTGTTAGCATCGGTATCATTATCATTACTATCATTATCATTATGGTTATCATTATTGTTATTGTCATTATTATTATTTTCATCATTATTATTATTATTGACATTATTATTGTTATCCTTGTCATCAGTTGTTATTATCACTATCATAATCAATATTATGATGATCATTGATATTAATATTATTATCATTTTACTATTCTTATTTTGATTATCAGAATTATCATTATTATTATTATTAGAATTATCATTATTATCATTATTATCAGAATTATCATTGTTATTATTATTATTAGAATTATTATTATTATCATTATCTTCATATCATTGTCATCATCATAATATTCATTATTATTGTTATCATTATCATAATATTTAGTAATATAATTGTCATTATCATCACTGCATTTATGGATGTTCTTTTAATCATCATTATCATCATTGCATTTAAGGATATTATTTTTATCATCATTATCATCATTATTATTAATCATCACTACTATTATTGTTATGATTATTATTATTGTTATGATCTTTATCATCATTATTGATATTGTTAAAAATATCAATACCGTAATAATGGCAATAATAATGAGAATGATAATCATAACGAGAATGATAATAATAATGAGAATTATAATAATAATGAGAATGATGATGATAGTAATGAAAATGGTAATAACGATAACGAAAATGATGATGATAATGATAATGATAACAATGACAATAACAATTTCAATAATAATAATGATAGTGATAACAATAATGATGAAAATGACGATACTGATAATAATCTTTATAATAGTAATAATAATAATGATATTGATTATTGTAGTAATAACAGTGATTATTGCTGTTATCATTATTGTTATTATCTATTATCATTACCATCATCGACATCAACATTATCATCATTCTTAGTAATATTATTGCTGTGATCATTATTATTGTTTTCATTTCTTATTGTCAGTATTATCATTTCCAGTTTTATCGTTGTTATAATCATTATTATTACTTCTATTATAATTGTTCTTCATATCATTGTTGTGGATATCATTTCATTATCCTTATCGTTATTCTTGCTATTGTTATAATATTCATTCATATGAAAGTCGCCTCATATTTTTCCACCAAGGCAGACTGAAAACGGAAAGCGAAAATGAAAAACAAAGAAGAAGAAGGAAGAAAAAAGGGAAACGAAGAAAAAAAGAAAAAAAAGAAAGAAAAAAAAATACA
>BOPN01002334.1:215000-217020 GCA_017312705.2 Penaeus japonicus | reverse complement strand
ATATATATATATATACATATACATATATATACACATACATATACATTTACATATACATATACATAAACATATACATCATCATCATCGTCAGCCTGTATCACTCCACTGCAGGACGTAGGCCTCTCTCAATCTCTTCCAATCATTCTGGTCTTGTGTCCTCTGATTCCAGTTTACACCTGCGAAATTCGCTATTTCATTGCGCCATCTCGTCATTGGTCTTGTCCTTAGTCTCATTGTGTCGTGTATTTTCCGTTCTGTTGTTTTCTTTGTCCACCTGTTGTCTTGTCTTTGATATATATATCCATCCCACTTCCATTTTATTTTTCTTAATGCTCTTGAGTTTATCCCCTACTTTTATTTGTTACCTGATCCATATGGCTCTTTTCTTGTCTCTTAAGTAACTCCTAGCATAAGCCTTTCCATTACTCTTTGAGCACTTACTAATTTCATCTCGAGTACCTTGCTCGTAGTCCATGTTTCTGACCCATATGTCATGACGGGGAAGACGCATTGATCAAAAACCTTCCTCTGTAGACACAGTGGCAAACGACCTCGTAATATATTACTGTGTGTACCGAAGGCACTCCATCCTAGCCTGATTCGCCGTTTTATCTCGGCTTCGCAGGATGAGTTGCCCTAGGTATACATACTCGTTCACTGCTTCTAGTACCTCGCCCTGTATTTGTATTTACTTAACTGGGGTTCGACTGTTGAACATGACTTTAGTCAATCTTCAGACTTCCCCTATTCAAATCGCTTAGTAATTGTTGTAATTCATCTGCTGACTCGCCGAAAAGAACAATGTCATCTGCAAATCTTAGATTGCTTAATGCTTCCTCCAAGCAAGCTGTAAACAGCTTCGATGAGATGGTGTCGCCCTGCCTAACACCCTGTTTTATTAGTATTTTATTGGTTTCTGCGTGGATTTTGGTGGTCGCTGTACCGTCTCAATATATATCCTCTAATAATCTGCAATACATTTCCTTTACTCCTTTTTTACGAATTGCATCTAGTACCGCAGCTATCTGTACCGAATCAAGTGCCTTTTCATAATCTATGAATGCCCTACACAGGGGCTTCTTATATTCCTTTGTTTTCTCTTTTATTTGGGTTAGTGTGTGGATATGGTCTGTAGTTGAGAATCCGCTGTGGAACCCTGCCTGTTCCCTGGGTTGTTTTGAATCTAATGTATCGGTGATGCGGGCTGTGATGATTTTTGTGAACAGTTTATAGATTACTGAAAGGGGGCTCATAGGACGGTAGTTCTTTTAGTCTTTTGTGTCCCCCTTTTTGTGTATTATAATAATTATTGCGTTTTTCCAGGAATTCGGGGTTTTACCGACGCTTAGACATTTGTTAAAAAGATTGGCCAGTTTTACTGCCGCAATCTCTCCTGCATCTTGGATAAGATCTACACTAATACCATCTTCTGGCGTTTTTCCTCTTTACATGCCTTTTAGTGCCCTTTTTACTTCCTCTACCGTAATGTTTGGAACGTCTCCAATGGTTGTGTTTGTCTCCGTACGTGGTTGATCGTTTGAGTGGTATAAGTCGCGATAGAAGTCTTCTATTACTTTGATAATTTCATTTTTTTTTGTATGTCACCTCTCCATTTGGGTTTTTTTACTGCATACATTTGATTTTTTCCTATTCCAAGCATCCTCTTT
Organism: Penaeus japonicus; assembly: GCA_017312705.2. NCBI lineage: Eukaryota > Metazoa > Arthropoda > Malacostraca > Decapoda > Penaeidae > Penaeus > Penaeus japonicus. The sequence goes on along the minus strand of BOPN01002334.1, from coordinate 215,353 downwards.
GTTGCCTTAAGGTTGGTGCCGGAAAGGAGAGCTTCATTTATTTTTTGTATAATAAATTAGCGCACATCTTCTTAGTCATCTCTGCCGATTCTATCTTGTCTCTGATTGATAATGTTTTCATGTCCCTACGCTGTTTCATTTTTTTTTCTCTCTTCTCTCTCTCTCTCTACCGAAAGCTTATTGTACTTTTCTTTTTCGTCTTTACCCCCTATTTCAAGTGCAGCTTCATTTACTATCTCACTGAATCAGTCGTTCATTTGGTCTATGTGAAGATTTTCTTCGAGAGCTGATTATCTGTTTCGGATGTTAATAGTGAATTCCGTCGCCCTATTCTCAGTGTTAATTAGATGAGC
>BOPN01002334.1:195000-197500 GCA_017312705.2 Penaeus japonicus | reverse complement strand
TAGTGGAAATGAAGACGAGAAAAAACGTTTAAAAGATAGATGAATAACACAGTTTTATTTAGTTCTATCAATGGCTTCCTGATCAATTAAGCTGTGTGTTCGTGCGTGTCCGACCAAATTCTTATTTTCTTTTACTACTGTATTTTTGGTACGTAGTTATGATAATTTAAGATTAGGAGTCAAACGTATTCTTCTAATTAAGTCGTAGATCGGTTGCTCATATCTTTTTTATCGCCACGCCCGCCTCTCCCTATTAGTTGGAAGAATTAAAAAAAAAAAAAAAAAAAAAAAAAGGGGGTCTAAAGTTCTTTATAGAAGAAACAATTCTTTACCAGAACACGCATTCATACAGGAAAAGTTGATAGAGGAATTCTTCCCCCTTTTTTCCTTTCGTCTGACCCCTCTCCCTCCCCTCCTTACCCAAGTAATCGCTCTAGCACCAATAAAAAACGATTTCATAGATCAGAGTGTAAAAGTACGACCCTCATGCTTCTGCCTTTGCTCTGTGTCTCCCCTCCCCTCCCCCCCTACCCCTGATCTCATTTTTCCTTTCATTTTCAAAGAGTATCGCAGATGTGAATAGAAATAACAGCGAGAAATTACGCGTTCTCGACTTTTGACCTATCGATTTGACATATCAAACGCCAAGTTTTCCTACATAATTCACAAATAACTCGCACCCATGAAATCGTGATATCCAACGATTTTTTTCCCCAACAGTTTACAAATAATCTCACTCTTATTCTCTCTCTTTCTCACAAGATAGTTAGCTATATGGCTTGTTTGATAGACATCTATCTTCCTCTCGCTCTTGATCTTTGAGTAATTCATAATTTTTAACACATGGTATGGGATAGATTTTATTCTAGTTGCTAACATACAAACAAATTCTTCACAAACAAACGCATGGAACAAAATGAAAAAAAAAAAAAAAAAAAAAAAAAATCGAGAGCTTAGCTACAAGAACGAAAAAATCGACCGGCCAGTCAGTACACGCCCCAACACACGCCATACACCAGCGAGTCCCAACTCCCTAGAGGCGACTTCGGAGTTCGATTGTGGCATCTCCACTTCACAATTTCCTGATGGTCCGACGGGAGGAAATTGAAAGCCTGAAATTTCAGACGCTTAAATTTCTTTCCTTCTCGCTCGGTCTGTCTGGTCGTCTGTCTGTTTGTCTGGCTCTTTCTCTCTCTCTCTCTTCCTCTTTCTTTCTCTCTCTCTCTCTCTCTCTCTCTCTCTCTCTCTCTCTCTCTCTCTCTCTCTCTCTCTCTCTCTCTCTCTCTCTCTCTCTCTCTCTCTCTCTCTTTCTCTCTCTCTCTTTCTCTCTCTCTCAATCTCCCTCTCTCTCTCTCTTAATCTCTCTTAATCTCTCTTAATCTCTCTCTCTCTCTCTCTCTCTCATTCTCAATCTCTTATACAGTAGAAATGATGGATAAAAATATTAAGGATGAATATGATGGAGATTGTAATTGTAAAAAGATTTGATGGTGACCTCTCCATGAATTATGGTAGAGTAGCTTAGGGTGCGAAGAACACGGCCGAAACAGCTTTTAGCTTTATTTCTTAAGCTTGAACAGTATTATGTTGGAGCGAGGGCTGTTGCTCCTCTGCTCCCCGAGAGGAGACTACCACAACGCAGAATTTGTCTGAAAATATTTGTGAATCACGTGTTTTCTTGTAACATGTGACATTTTGAATGTGACCAGGGAAGTGTTGCATTAATGCATAGCTCTTGCGAAGGGAAGAACAAAGCAACACTGGTCTGACGTTGCAGTGTGAGAGGGCTAGACAGATAAGTGAAGCAATGAACGGACGTATTTGTGTGTGTATATATATGTGTATGTGGTAAGATATATATGTACCAACTAGAATGACATGAAAGATACAAATTACATTGAGGCTTGCATTATATAGAACGCAATAGCAAAAGCATATATGTGCACATAATATTATATGGACATAATGACAATTACAGCAAACATGATATATAAATACAAATGATTATTGCAAGGTTGCAGTAATATTGGTGACGTTAGTGTTGAAGTTAATGAATCATAACATATAAAAGAGGGAAATGGATATCTCTGAATAAGGAAAGAAAGAGCGAGATATAGATAGATAAAGAGAGAGAGAGAGTGAGAGAGATAAGGAAGGGCGGGAGAGGGGGATTTGAAAATAGTTTCAATCGCCATAGTAAAAGATTCATGAAATTAAATGAGTATTCAAAATGAGTAAACATTAAATTTATTACTCCAAAATGACATTAAATTATGAGTGTCATGGGTTTACTAGGCTTGGTTTGTTCAGATCAGCTTCCAAATACCTGGATGGAACTGGCTTTATTGATGAGGAAGCATGGTACAGTACGGCCAGATAAAATGATTCAATTGATGTCTTGATGGAAGCAGTGAAGACGCTTGATGGACTAAGACTTCGGCCGGCCCTATTCCATCGAGGATTAAAGCCGATAATCGCGCAGCGGTCACTTGACCTGGCC
>BOPN01002334.1:172500-175000 GCA_017312705.2 Penaeus japonicus | reverse complement strand
AGAAGCAGAGCTAGAGGCAAAGAGAGAGAGACTGAGAGCGAAATGACTATGAGAGGATGGGGGGCGGGGGGGGCATGAAGAGAAAGAGAGAGACAAACAAATAAATGACACAACGAGACAGAGACGCATAGAAAGGCATTCAGTCTGCTCTTTCTGATGGGCTCCCTCTGCTTCTGCCACTTGCCGAGAACACCAAACAGAGATGGAAGAGCCAAGCCACTACACACTAGGCAGCGTTGAGTGATTGGCCAAGTCGAGACGCACAATAGAATTTGAAATCGCTCTGCGTGTATCGTGGAACTTTGCCAGCATGCCTTTGTTCTGCTTTGATTATTACTTTCCTTTTGGAATTTCGTACTTATTCATTTTTTTGTATTTTTTTTTTATTGCTTTATTTTTTTAATTTTTTTATTTATTTATTTATTTTTTTAATCTTTTTATTTATTTATTTATTTTTTTGTGCATTCCAATGTGTTGTTGGTGGTATTGTGTATGATGTTTTGTAGTTTAATTACTTTGATAATGATAACTACGATGTGTTTTCCCCCTATTGTAATTGCTCAGTCTACAGTATAAGACCCTCAAAGGTCTATTCATATGACTGTATGACTCCATTGGGTAGATCTATCGATTTCACGAAACCATCGATCTACTGTCGTTGTAGAGGCCAGTGTCCTAGAACTTATCTTAGATCATTAACTCTATCGGCAGTTCTATTATATTTCACGGTCTGTTTAGACGTGGGTTCTTCATCTTTTTGAGTCTTGAACCCTTTTGTAAATCTTTCCTCCTCAGAAAAGGTATATAAACACGAAGATGCATTTTGATCATGAACGTTATTATACTGAAACATGATACTTCATAAAGCATATGACTTGCTCAATGTATGAACAAGATAAGCAATTTTATCAAAAAGGTCAGAGTTTCATGCAGAAATTAATAGTTACTCCATAAAATAATCATCTTCATGCTTAATCCTGCTCCGAATATCATTTAAACGAAAAGGTTGTTTGGCTTGAATAATATGAAACTGTGGAGAGGTTTTTAATAAGGGAACACACATGTTATATCAAACAAACAATCGTTCGACTTGAGAGAAAACAAAAAGCACAGACACATCAAGATGTATAGTAATAAACGAAATAAGAACACCATAGCTCGCTACCCATACGGGTTGGTTTGAATCTATGGGAAACCATTCTAGAAATTAACATTTGACGATGTAGGGTGGCATCCCATGCTACCTTACAGGTTTGCTGGTTTTCTACAGTAAGAAAAAATTGCATACGCTCAAAGATGACAACTTCATGCAAAAGATATTGTGAACATAAATGGTGATATTTCTGATCTCCAAGAACCCCCATAAGCCTGGCAATGGACCGCAAGGATAGAGCCCCTGTTTAGTGAATACTGGTTACCCTCCTTTCGTAATTACAATAATTAATAGTGTCAGTTTGATATAGCGGGCAAAAGATCGTCGGGAAATGAAAAAAAAGAAAAAGAAAGAAGAAAGAAAGAGAGAAAAAAGAAAAAAGAAAAAAAGAAATATATATATTTGTGAAGCGACTTTTAAGTTGGATTTTTTTTCTTTCTATTGTGACCATCATTTCACTATTACCTCCTACACCGAAATATTAGCAGCTCATATAAATGAAGCTAATCATGTAAACATTTTAATCCGTGTGTATGTGTATGTGTGTGTGAGAGAGAGTGTGTATGTGTGTGTAAGTCCAAGTTATTAACAGCAATGTAGTTAGAGACTACCAAGGAAAGTTAGAATAGTTAGAAACTACCAACAAACTACCGCACTGCCGTTAACTAAGATACGCCAATACCCCCAGCTTTATCACAGAATGATTTAACGCTTTAATACTAGATTACATTACAATATCAGCATTACTTGTTATTACTTCAATATACTAACTAAATTCAGATATTACTGTTTCTAGAATAATGACATGGATGGGCATGCAATTATCTTTCTTCTTTTTTTTATGCAACAAACGCAGATATACAATTCGCAAAGTTAAGATACTATACATGTGGCTGTTAAAAGATCTGAGGAATAAAAATAAAGGAAATATAGAAAAGATTCCTGAAGACCAGATAATCGTAAATGGCTGCAAATACAATAGTCACATGTCATTCATCTGTTATACATCCATATCGATGCGGCACTGCATAACCTCATTCATAAAAAAGATCACTCCTATGAACTCAAACTTTAAGCTAATAATTTTCACTGCAAGACTTCTTAAACTTGAAATGCGTAGTCAAGGTCAATCAGTTAGCAAAATAAACACGCTTTCCATATCCACTTTCTCCCCATTAATAACCAGCAAATAACAAATTGAACATGTAATGAGAGATAAAAACGCTGAGTCATAGTATCTTGCTTAAAGAGTGAAAACGCATTTAAATACAATCACTATGACTAGCTCTCACAGTAGGATAGCCAGCGAATGTCCATTAAGCAGAACTGCTTTCTTTCCTTCTGGTA
>BOPN01002334.1:152500-155000 GCA_017312705.2 Penaeus japonicus | reverse complement strand
ATATCTCCCTATTTTTCTCTTTTTCTTCTTCTTCTTCTTCTCCTATTTTTTTTCTTTTTTTTCCTCTTTCGTGCCTCGTTCTTTTCCTTTTTTCAATTCACTCCTCCTCATCTTCTTACAGTTCCTCTATCTTCCCCTCCTCCTCTTCCTTCACCGCCTCCCTCTCCTCCTCTTCCTCCTTCTTCTTCTTCTTCTTCTCATCAGGCACCTCCTCCTCCTCCTCTTCCTCCCCTCCTCCTCCTTCTCCTCCTCATCTTTCTCCTCTTCCTCCTCCTCCTCCACCTCCACCTCCTCCACCATCTCCACCACTACCACCACCACCACTCCACCACCTCCTATATCCCTCACCTTTTTTTATTTACCCCTTCCCCTTCCCGTCCTCCCCCTCCCCCTCCACCCCCCCTCCGCCCCTCCCTCCCCCTCCCCCTCCACCATCCCTCCACCCCCCTCCGCCCTTCTCTCTAAGAGGTAATTACAATGTCAACAGATAGATCAGGCATTCAGTGAGCTTAGAAACGTCTTAACCACCACGAGAGTTCTCAAGACGCGAGAGGGTGAGCTCAGGTGTCTGGCCCATTGTGTTGAAATTCAAAGCACTCTTTTTTTTATCGCTTTTGTATTTTTTTTTTTTTTTTAAGGGTCTCGCGAGCTTCGTTAGTAGGAAGTGGGAGCCTCAGTGGTGGTGGTGATGATTGAGAGACCACCAAAGATGCAGGGAGAGAGAGAGAGAGAGGGAGAGAGAGAGAGAGAGAGAGAGAGAGAGAGGGGGGGGGTAGAATTGAGATAGACATGTAGAGAGAGAGGAGGGAGTATATTTACATATATGTATATATATATATATATATATATATATATATATATATATATATATATATATATATATGTATATATATATATATATACATATATATATATATATATATATATATATATATATATATATATATATAGAGAGAGAGAGAGAGAGAGAGAGGAGAGAGAGAGAGAGAGAGAGAGAGAGAGAGAGAGAGAGAGAAAGAAAGAGAAAGAAAGAGAAAGAAAGAAAGAGAGAGAGAGACAGAAGGAGAGGGAGAATGAGATGATAAAAAAAAGGTCAGTTCGTCTTATTGTGTGTTGCAAAACAGCTGATGACAGTGCAATAAAGAAGAGGAATTCCCTGCTGTTTCGACCACGCCTTTTAAGAATGGGACCAGAGCTATTCAGGAAGGCTCTTAAGAGTGAAGTATGAATGAGAATGAATAATTCCACAATGCCATATATCTTATTCGTAATATCTTCGACCTTACCAACTACAATGATGATTACGTGAATCTGATGAGCATATGATATTCATATATCAATTGCAAAGGAATAAATGTGTGGGCATTGTTATTACCATTATTATTATTGTTGTTCTGTTATATCTATAATTATTATCAATATTGTTATTATTATCATTATCATTGTTATAATTAATATTACCATTATCATCATATTCGTTATAATTGTTGTTATGAATATTTTAGTGTTGATATTGTCTGTATGATTATTAATTAGTTTTATCATTATCATTATTAACATTGTTGTAATTACTATCATCCTTATTATTATATTCGTTATCATTGTTGTTATGAATAGTTTAGTATTATTAGTGTCAGGATGATTATTATTTTTATCATTGTTATCATTATTGACATTATCATTATCATAATTACGATCATTGTTATCACTTTTGCTGGTTATTTTGTCATCATCGTTATCTTTTTATTGCTATTGTTTTTATCATTATCATCATCATTATAACCACAATTATTGTTTAATCATTAATGTAGTGAATATCGTTATCATCATGATTATTGTTATCGTCATTATCCTTAATATCGTTATTCTTTCCATTATCATTGGCATCATTACTATTATTATCACTATCATTTTTATGATAAATAGCAATAATCGAGTAATAACTATCCAGACTATTATCATCTATAGACTTATTATTATCATTGTTATCATTATTGCTATCACCATCATTAATATCATCATTGCTATTATCATAATTGTATGATTGTCACTTTAAGTATACTATCATCATTACCCTCATTGTTATTATCCTAAATATACATACATACACACACACACACACACACACACATCAAGGAGAGTGGTTCCTGTACCTTGCGTTGCCTCGTGTCGTCCACTTCCCTCGAGCATTCCCTTCCTCCTGACCATCTCTTCTTGTTCTCCTTCCTCTTCACTTCAATCGGAGAGCACGGATATCCTCTTTCTCGTGCATTTGCTGAACTCCAGTCGAGTGTGGGGCGACCAAGTCCAATTTTCGACTGGTCCGTGAACATTCTCTCGAGTTCTTTCCCGAGGCCAGTTGACCACTCTTGATGAGGGAGAAAACACCCGGCCGTGTTTATGGAATGAGGGAAAATCCACGTTATTTAAAAAGGAAGATGGAAAATCACTCTGCAGTTTCGAAATCTAAAAGAAAGATAGAATTGCCGCGTTTCATCTC
>BOPN01002334.1:125000-130000 GCA_017312705.2 Penaeus japonicus | reverse complement strand
CGACAGACAAACAAATAAACAAGTACACCTCACAAGACCCAAGGAAATACACACATACAGAAGGACAGACAGACGGACAGACAGACAGACTAACAGGCAATCAGGGGACGAGATCAGATTACGTCAAGATAAGATAAACACTGTGGAAGGATCACGTCTTTTCCCCTAAATCCCGACCACATAATACGGGGGCTGCAGGGGCTACGTAGGGTAGGCTTTTGGTCAGAGGGGGGAAGAGGGGGAGGGAGGGGAGGTGGGTAACACGGGGGGGAAGGGGGAAGAGGTATGGGGAGGGGGATGGAGGGAAGAGGATGAGGTATGGGGAGGGGGAGGGGGAAGAGGATAAGGTATGGGGAGGGGAGAAGGAGAGGGGGAAAGGAGAGATTGGGTACAGGGGGACAAGGGATGGGGGGGGGGGGGTGAGAAGGGGGAAGGGAGAAGGGTGATTACGGGGGGGGGGGGGGGACACAACCCGGTCACTCTGCGTGCGACCAAGAGCTTAATAAATGACCAGTATTTAAGTCTCTGATGATGGGCTTTTTGACTACAATGTCGCCGGCAGGACTGAAAGAGAGAGAGAGAGCGAGAGAGAGAGAGAGAGAGAGAGAGAGAGAGAGAGAGAGAGAGAGAGAGAGAGAGAGAGAGAGAGAGAGAGAGAGAGAGAGAGAGAGAGAGAGAGAGAGAGAGTAATAGAGAGAGAGAGAGTTAGAAAGAGAGAGAGAGGAGAGAGAGAAAAAAAACATATATATATATAAAGAGAGAGAAAGAGAAAGAGAGAGAGATTAAGAGAGGGAGAAGATACAGACAAGGGAGATGGGGAGGGGGAAGGGAAGGAGGAGGAGGGGGGGAGGAGGAGGAGTAGGGGAGGAGTCCTCGCGATGGTCAAGCGGCTGGAAACTTTATTACCGACGATGGGGTCACGATTATTTGATTACTCGGACAAAAGGGGTAATTGATGGGGAAAAATACGGCTTTTTTTTTGGGGGGAAAGGGGGGGAAATAAGAATAAAAATTACATGTCGTGGGGGAGGGAACGTGTGTAAGGGTAGGGGTTAGGGGTAGGGGGGGTAGGGAGGGGTAGGGGAAGAGAGGGAGGGAAGAGCAGGGCAAGGGGAGGGGGAGGGGGAGGGACGGGTTGAGGACGAGACACCTGGTTTATGTCGCCTAATAGCAGGCTTTTGGCTACGCGCAACATGATCGTGAAACGTGTTGTGTGTCCGATATCAGCGCGTATTGAAGCCCGTTCCTCCATGTTGCATCCGAGCAATTTGCAACTCTAACCGACGCGAAGAGCGAGAGGCAAATTTGCATGCACTTCTCCCTCCATTTGCTTTGGCCGACGTCGCAGGCACTCGCAATTATGATAAGGGCGATTCGAGAACTCGTTGAGCCCCTGGGGTTTAACGATAGATTTTTACGATAGATGGCGATGGGGGTATTTTCAGATCTGTCACTCCTACGTATTAGCCAATCTGTAAAGTCTAATGAGAGTTCTCGTGTGATCACCGAATGGAATTTATGTCCATTTTGATTCTGATTTCCTGAATGTGATTTGTATCTTATGAGATTTCTAACGACGAGTTCTCAAAAAAAAAAAAAAAAAAAAAAAAAAAACAGGATGCCTGGGTTCATTATGAATCCAGAGGAAGGAGCTGGATGTCTCCCTGGATCAGTTGAATAAAAGCTTTGATGGATTAGGTCACACGACGCTGGAAGACTGACCCTTAAATGCAGACCCTGAACACGGAGTCACTATATTACTATCCATGAAGGATTTTCATCCAAAAGGAAAATAATAATAATGATAATAATAATGATAATAATAATGATAATGATAATAATAATAATAATAATAATAATAATGATAATGATAATGATGATAATAATATTAATAATAATAATGATAATAATAATAATGAAAAAAACAATAAAATAATAAAATACTGTTAGTCTGTCACTACTGAATCCATGAACGTAAAAAGTTATCCTTTGTTGGTACATTCTTTCGAAAACTAGAAAGAAAAGCAAGGGGGAAATAAGAAAATAAAATAAATGAGGAAAACACTTTTGTCTCTAGCCCGGCTTAAATTTGAGAAGGAATCTTAATATTTTTATTGTGGATTCTGTAGCCTTAGCCGATAGAACCATTCTGAAGAAAAAGACAGAAGAAAAGGAAGATCAAAAAGAAATAGGGAGATTGACAACGAAACAAGACCGCAGTGTGAAATAACGGTACTGACAAGAATGGCTGATGAGTGATCTAGTGAGTGAAAAAAAAAAAAAAAAAAAAAAATCCCGAATGTAGGGTTTAAAGAAACAAAAGATAAACACTTTCACGGGGAAAAAATAAGAATAAATTAATAAATGAAAAAACAACAACAAAGAAAGGAATTGCAATGATCTAAGCAATTCTAACATCCCCTGTTGAAGTGGATTATAAATTGCTCATCATTAGAAACAGCAATTCCAACCCTTGTTGATATGCAGCTTGCAACTAAATGATCCGTGAAATGCAACGTGTGTAGTAATCAATGCAAAAAGACCAAGCAAGTTATCAGGATATTTTTACTCTTATCTGCCGCAGGAAACAAGAGTAAGTCTGTTTTAACGTCTACTTCATCCTAGTTATTTCTATAATTAACAACAAAAGAAAAAAAAATGGCGCTTGTTTTGTGACTGAGCGATGGGCGATATTAATTAATAGGATCTCGAACCTGAGGTTTTCATTTTTAATGGCGGTAATATTAGGACAAAAAAAAAAAAAAAAAAAAAAAAAAAAAGTCGAAGGAATTTTAATCTTGATGGAATCTTTCTTTCTTTCTTTCTTTTGGTCTCGCCCTCTCCCACCCTCTCTGTCTTTCTGTCTCTGTCTGTCCGTCTGTCTGTCTGTCTTTCTTTATGTCTCTTCCTCTCTCTCTCTCTCTTTCTTTATTTTTTTTTCTCTCTCTCTCTGTCTCTCTCTCTCTCTCTCTCTATTTCTCCCCTTTTCTGCCTCCCCCCATTTCTCTCACAGTATTTCCCTCAACTCTCTCTCATTTCTCTATCTCTCCCCCTCTCTCTCACTTCTCTGTCTCTCCCTTCCTCGATTCCCTTCTCCTAATCAAATCGCTCATATCAACAAGCTTTGAAATTAGCCACGTTTCCCCTTATTGTCTCTTCAAAGCGATGGCTCCCTGATGAGTGTTTCATTTCATTAAGGAATCCGCTTAGTAAGGGATGAAGCGCGGGGGAGGTGGGGGGTGGGGTGAGGGGGAGAGATAAGGGGTAATGGAGGGATGGATGGAGGGAGGGAGTGGGAGTGGGAGAGGGAGAGAGAGAGAGAGAGAGAGAGAGAGAGAGAGAGAGAGAGAGAGAGAGAGAGAGAGAGAGAGAGAGAGAGAGAGAGAGAGAGAGAGAGAGAGAGGGAGGGAGAGAGGGAGAGAGAGAGAGAGAGAGAGAGAGAGAGAGAGAGAGAGAGAGAGAGAGAGAGAGAGAGAGATGGGAAGAGGAGTAGGGGGGAAATGAGGAAGAAATAGGAGAGTAGGAGGGAGGAGAGGGAAGTGGAGGAAAATATGAAAGAGGATGAATAGCAGAGGGAGGGGAGAGGGAATGGGGAAGATGGTGGGGTGAAAAGAAGAGAGAAGTGAAGGGCGAAGAGAAGGAGGATGGGGGAAGAAGAGGATGGGAGGTAGTGAGGGGGAAGAGAAGAGAACAGGAAAAGAAGAAGGATAGGAGTGAGAGAGGGGAAAGGTGAGAAGGAGAAGAAGAGGAGACAGAGGAGGAGGAGTAGGCGGACGAAGAGGAGGAGGAGGAGGAGGAGGAGGTAGAGTAAGAGGAAGAAGAGGAGGAGGAGGAGGTGGTGGAGGAGGAGGAGAGGAGAAGAAAAGGGAGAAGGAGGGGAGAAGAAGAGAAGGGAGAAGGAGAGGGAGAAGAAGAGGAGGAAGAGGGAAAGGGGAAAAAGGTATTTATGCACCGAAGGGTAATTTTCCGCTCCGCATCGCTGACTTTCAGCGAGAAAACGATGCCACGTGTTCGGAAAAGAGTTGAGTTGCCAGTTATCGATATTCCCTCCAGATTAAATGAATAGCAAATCCTCTTGTGATCGCGTCTGACCGATATATTACACCGTAAAAAAGGACACACAAAGACACCATGTAGCATATTTGACTTTAGAGGAAATATATCGAGTGTATAAAGTACACAAGGCGACATAAATACCTATCAAAAAAGACGAATTTGATCTTTCCAATACCGTAGCGCTCATTAAGCCCATGACGAGCGGCCAATAAGCATCTCTCGCTAATGATGCTCTAGCAAACACCGCTACTTATCACAGATGTTCCCGCTAAACACCGCTCGATACGAATGAACAGGAGGAAGTTAATGACTCCCCATATATAATTCAGCTTAATGTAGATCGCCCTTTAATGCATGATTTTACGATGGGGGAGAACGAAGGGGAGGAGGAGGAGGAGGAGGAGGAAGAGCGAGTGATTGTTCTAGAATCCGATGATGACTTTTTGACGAGAAATAACAGGGGTGTGTTTCTGTTAATGGCCGCCAGGGGGATAGCGTTCTTTTAACTTTTATATTTCGATGAGGACGCTTTTAAATTTTCTTTTGTTTATGATTTCGGTTTGATTAGATTCGTTGTCGATGCGTATTTTTTTTGGGGGGGGAGGAAGGGGGGTTATGGCTAGTGTTATTACTGTTATTCTCCTAGTAATTCTTGGCATATTTAGTGCATTGTCATTTTCATCATTATTATTATCAGTTTGATTATTTTCATCATTATTTTCATCGTCATGCAATCGTATTATTGTTAATGCAAATGATATGAAGGATGAATAAAAATAATAATTCTAGGTTTCTACTCAAAATATTGTTAGAAGATATAAACTACTGACAAGGAAATATAAATAAGAGAATACATGAGCAATGAAATATGTAACTACAGAGTAAATAAAGGAATAGGCAAACAAGCAACTAAATGAGTAAACATGTAAAACTAGACAGCGGAA
>BOPN01002334.1:95000-97500 GCA_017312705.2 Penaeus japonicus | reverse complement strand
ATTATGATGATAATCATACTGATAATAATGATGATGATAATTAAAAAGGTGATAATGATATTGATGATGATGGTCATGATAATGATTTTGATAATAATGATTTCTCTTATCTGTTGATCTCCATCCCTACCTGCTTATGGTAGTGATTAACAATGATATTGATAATGGTGATTATGGTAATAATGATGATAATGATAATGATGATAATGATGTTGATGATTAAAATGATGATGATGGTGATGATGGTGATGATGATGATGATGACGATGATGATGGTCATGATAATGAATTTGATAATGATAATGGTTATATTGATGATGATAGTAATGATGATAAGGATTATGATGATAATGATAATAAAATTAATGACACGAATAAAAATAATAATGATAATAACAGTGATAATAATTATAACACTTATAATGATTATGATAATAAAGTGATGATAATGATAATAAAAAAATGGTGATGATAATAATGATGATAAAGATGAAGTATTAATAATGATGATAAAGATGAAGTATTGATAATGATGAGATTAATAATAATGATAACGATAACAATGATACTGATAAAATTAAGATAATGATAAGAAAAGGCCAATGATAAAAAGTTATGATAATGATATCAATGATGATAATAATTTTGATAATAATCATTTTGACATGATATCATGATATCATGATAATGATAGTAATGATAATGATAATAATGACATTGAAACTAGTATTAATAATGATAACAATGATAATAGTGATGATAATGATAATAGTAAAATGATGATGATAATGGTAACAACAAGAATAGTACTAATAATAATGATAATAGTAATGATAGTAATAATGATAACAACGATAATAATATTAATGATAATGATTGTGATAACAGTAATGATAAGAACATTTATGATTGTACTGATGATAATGATGATAATAGCATAAGCAATTATGATAATGATGACGATACTACAGTAAAGACGATAACGGTGATAATGATAATGACAATAATAATGTTAATGATGAAATAAATGAAATTAAGGATAATGATAGAAAGAAGGAAACAAGGAAGAATGATGAAAAAGATGATAATAGAAATCATAATGACGATGATAATAACATCAGTTTTAAAAATTATATTGATAAGGTGTTAGTAGTAATAATAAACATGATAACATTTTTTTTGCAATTACTGTTACTATCGTTACTGTTCCTGTTATCATCATGAATATTGTTGCCAATATCATCATAGTCATCATAGTTATCATCAGTGTATATTAAATGTCATTATACATTGTTTACTGAAAAAAGAGTTGTCAGCATTTTTTTCAGCATATAATACGCTCTACGAAAGATAAAAACCGACGCAATACATTCCATATGCACAGTTTACATAGTAATGATGAACTGCTGTGCAATATAAAATGCGTAATATATATTCTAATATCACTTAATAACGAAAAATTTGGTATAAAAAAAATATTTCAATATTTGAATGTATTCCATTTTCACTTAGATCTGTTGCACGTTCCAGTGTCTAACCTCCTCCTCCTCCCGTTGAACCTGTGACGTCAGCTGTTGCAAGAATACTCCGCTTGATGTCCCGAGCAGATGATAAACCCCGTCGCCAGTTGACCGATGAATCTTTGATGCTAAAACTTGTCATCTATGTAGCAACAGACGGTCGACATCAGAGAGACACATTATTTTTGATGTTGCATACCTTAATTGTTGTTGCATCTACCACAACCTGTATGAAGACACGTGTTATCTTTCTAGTGACATGTTAAGGATGTTTGGAGCTAGGATTTAATAAAGGGAGTCTGCTATTTTTTTTTTCTTGCCTATCCTAAATCCTAAATTGTTACTGAAGGGATGATGTTATGGGTGGATGTACTTCTTCACAATGGGATTATAGTAAGAATGATGATAATGAGGAGGATGATAATGACGTTAATGGGAAATAACCCAATAGAATAACGGTATTAATGACATTTGTAATAATAAGGATTATATGGAGAATCATAATGATAATGATAATATCATTAGTGGTACAGCTATTATTAATGCTGTTGTTTATGTTATCATTATCATCATCATTACTATCTTTACAGAGTGTTCGATCATATTAATCTATCAAATCCTCTTTCTAGAATGAAAAGATACTTGAATCTAATTATGTATGTGATTCTGTCATGTTACTGGAATCCTTTTGTAATTAAAGTAAAAAAAAAAAAAAAAAAAAAAGACGAACGAAAAGAACCGCATAAAACAAAATATTTACTTTACTACCGATGAGCTTACCTTTGCGTTGGATATAATCAGAAAAAAAAATTATCTTTACAACGTCTCTGTCCTGAGATTAGCAGGCAGGAAGGAGCCTTCATGTACGCATGTGGTACAGGAACCTCTCTCTCTCTCTCTCTCTCTCTCTCTCTCTCTCTCTCTCTCTACTCTATTCTTATCTCCATTCTACTTTCTCTGTCGGTCTGTCTGTCTGCCTG
>BOPN01002334.1:0-2500 GCA_017312705.2 Penaeus japonicus | reverse complement strand
AAATGACTGACTATTGTCATGTTTGGTTACCAACGATAATGCTGTATCACCAGATGGTGTTTCCGTTTCTTTGTCATCATAACCTGTATATGAAAATAACCCAGAACTATACGTGTTATCAAGTTTATTAAATAACTGAATTATATCTTCTTCATTATTATCATCAGCCTGTATTTGTTTATCATTATTATCATCTGTTTTAGATTTATCCATGATTATCACATTTTGTTCTATTCTATCAACTGCATCATCATTTGTATTGTCTTTTTCATTATTGTTGATATTCGATTTATTAGCGCTGTGCATTTTTCTCATTTCACTATATTGTTCAACCACAGTTTCCAATATGGTAAACAGACTAGTATTGATCAATAGTCGTCTTATAGTATCCTTAATACTCATAAGTTCACTAGGTTTTCTGTTTACATCATTTTTCAACGAACAAGAAAAACACTTTTGATCAAACATGTATTGCTGAGAATGATAATGCTGCTCTTGATCATGTTGACGGTATTCCATGTCTTTCTTGTACCTATTAATTGCCACCTCGTATGGCTCTTGCTCGTGTTGATAATTTTGTGGAGGGTAGCGATGTGAATACTGATGACCCGAATTTTTATAATACGGCTGATATGACTGAGATGGATAATGCTGCTGCCGCATCCTATTGTTATTGTAATACGGATGATGTCTCATCTGATAGTTTTTAGGTTTTTTACTATGGGCATATTGGTCTTTCTTATCAAATCTTTGATGTTCATAATACTGAGACAAGTTATCTTGCTTCCTATACAATGAATTGTCTCGTCTTTTATCATAGGCTTCCGATTTATAATATGAATACCTCGGATCGTCAGGATGCACGTAATGGGTAGGATATATCAAAGGACGAACGGATGATTGTTGCACTTCATTAGTTGAAAGAATAGGGAATATCTTTGAGTTATTCACCTTAATACTATTAGTCGCATTATTTTTATGATTACCATAAGTGTCTTGTTGATCACCCAATTCTTCATCTCCACTAGTGCGACGGAGACCATGTCCACTCATCCTATAATGTTCCCTAAAATATAGATATAAATTCAATTGTAAAATGATATATAAATGACCTTAATATCTATGTCTTATATGTATATATAAACATACATATAAACACACACACACACACACTCTCTCTCTCTCACTCACAAACACACACACACACATATATGTGTGTGTGTGTGCGCACGCGAGCGTGTGTGTGTGCGTGTATCTGACACCCATACATTCGCATCAAGCAGAGTGCCCCCAAGCAGAGCCGATCAGCGCAACGCTTCCTTCATCTCGCCCCAAAGTTTGATAATTGGCAATCATTTATCCTGCCTTCTAGAGCGCCATCGCCCGGAGGACTTTTGTTTATCCTTTAACTCATTTAGGATTCCCTGTGCAAGACGCTTGCCAGATAGCCATCAACGTGTCCTCATGCCTTAGCAACCCTCGGCGACTGCGGGAGAAAACAAGACCCAGAAGACAACCAGACTGCCAGCCAGCCAGCCAGCAGGGAGACCAGCTGGTCACCGTCTCCTTGGAGTAGAGGGGGAGGGGGACGGAGGGAGAGGATGAAGGGAGGGTGGCAGGGAGAGGTGGAGGAGAGGGAGGGAGGGAGGGAGGGTACGAGGCGAAGGAGGGAGGGGGAAGGTGAAGGGAGGGAGGGAGGGTACGAGGCGAGGGAGGGAGGGAGGGTACGAGGTGAAGGAGGGAGGGGGAAGGTGAAGGGAGGGAGGGAGGGTACGAGGCGAGGGAGGGAGGGAGAAGGTGGAGGGAGGGAGGGAGGGAGAGGGGTAAGGGAGGGATGGAGGGAGGGAGGGAGGGCAGTCTGGACGACGTATTACCTGAGCTTGGGAGACTAAATCACTGCATTATCAACTCCAGATGTATATTATTTGTTATATGATCCTCGTTACAGATTCAGTATTCACAGACTCGCGACGTCTGCCTTGTCCTGCAAACTATGTCGTTGTTTATTTTCTCTCTTTTCTCTCCTCTTCTTCGGACTTTTTTTATCACCTGTCATTTGTCATATAAAACCCTCCTCTGCTCTCCTTAAAAATTCACCACTGTAACCTGAGCTGCGAAGTTTAAAAAAAAGGACAAAAATTGCATAATTGTTGCTGCTTCAGACTTATTACCACAATCGACTTGTCTTCTTCAGTCCATTTGAGACGAGTCGTAAAGATTTGTCCATCGAACTGGCTTGCAGGAGAGTGAAGTTAAAGTTATATATTTATATTTATTTTATTTTATTTTAGAATACATTGGACAACAACAGGATGTAACATTATATTCAGCAACTGTAACAACATATTCAGTAACAATATGTAATAATATTCCTTATAACATTGTTAAACAATAGCTACATATAACGACGTATTCAGAAACAACATATACATATATATATATATATATATATATATATATATATATATATATATATATATATATATATATATATATATAT
>BOPN01002333.1:212500-217021 GCA_017312705.2 Penaeus japonicus | reverse complement strand
TATATATATATATATATATATATGCATGTATGCATGTATGTATGTACGTATGTACGTATGTATGTATGTATGTATGTATGTAAGTATGTGTGTGTGTGTGCGTCTGTCTGTCTTTACGATTAACATTGTGAAAGGGTATATTTGCGTGAGACTTTTATCATATACACCTACGAATATATATATATCCCTAACGATCAATTTCTATAATCACTCACTCCTCCACCACTTAGTAAACACAATTACAAGTCCTCTGATTCCCATTACATCGCTATTACATCACATTACATTACATTACACCCCATTACAATAAGCAGAAAGTATGTAATGAATTATGAAGAATTTTGTAACGTGTTCTGACCTGTGACGTCGATTTCAAACAAGTCGGCGACAGGTTAGATTGCCGACACGTGGCGCAGTCAGGGTGGGAGAGGGAGGGGGGTGTTGAAGGGGGAGGGAGGGGAGGGGGGGTTGAAGGGGGAGGGGGGGTTGAGGGGGAGGGGAGGGGGATGTGGGGTAGGGGATGGGGGTTGAGGGGGAGGAAGAGGGGATGGGGGTTGAGGGTAGGGAAGAGGATGGGGTGGTTGAGGGGGAGGGAGGATGTGGGAGAGGGGATGGGGGTTGAGGGGGGAGGAAGGGGATGGGGGTTGAGGGGGTAGGGGGGGATGTGGGGTAGGGGATGGGGGGGTTGAGGGGGAGGAAGGGGGATGGGGGTTGAGGGGGTAGGGGAGGGGGATGGGGTGGTTGAGGGGGGAGGGAGGGGATGTGGGGTAGGGGATGGGGGTTGAGGGAGGAAGAGGGGATGGGGGTTGAGGGGGTAGAAGGAGGGGATGGGGTGGTTGAGGGGGAGGGGGAGGGGGATGGGGGTTGAGGGAGGAAGGGGATGGGGGTTGAGGGGGTGGAGGGGATGGGGGTGGTTGAGGGGGGAGGGAGGGGATGGGGGGGTTGAGGGGGGAGGAAGGGGATGGGGGTTGAGGGGGTAGGGAGGGGATGGGGTGGTTGAGGGGGGAGGGAGGGGATGTGGGGTAGGGGATGGGGGTTGAGGGGAGGGAAGGGGATGGGGGTTGAGGGGGTAGGGAGGGGATGGGGTGGTTGAGGGGGGAGGGAGGGGGATGGGGGGTTGAGGGGGAGGGGATGGGGGTTGAAGGGGTAGGGAGGGGATGGGGGTTGAGGGGGTAGGGAGGGGATGGGGTGGTTGAGGGGGGAGGGAGGGGATGTGGGGTAGGGGATGGGGGTTGAGGGGGGAGGAAGGGGATGGGGGTTGAGGGGGTAGGGAGGGGATGGGGTGGTTGAGGGGGTAGGGAGGGGATGGGGGTTGAGGGGGGAGGAAGGGGATGGGGGTTGAGGGGGTAGGGAGGGGATGGGGTGGTTGAGGGGGGAGGGAGGGGATGGGGGGGGTGAGGGGGGAGGGAGGGGGGGGGGGGTGAGGGGTAGGGAGGGGATGGGGGGTTGAGGGAGGAAGGGGATATGGGGGTTGAGGGGGTAGGGGAGGGGATGGGGTGGTTGAGAGGGGGAGGGGAGGAGGGGGGATGGGGGGTTGAGGGGGGAGGAAGGGGATGGGGGTTGAGGGGGTAGGGAGGGGATGGGGTGGTTGAGGGGGGAGGGAGGGGATGTGGGGTAGGGGATGGGGGTTGAGGAAGGGATAGGGGTTGAGAGGCGGAGAGATGGGTGGGTGCGAGGAGGACAAGAGGTTGAGGAGAGGGATGAGTTGGAGAGGCAGGAGAGATTGGGTGATTGAGAGGAGGAGAAGATGAGACAGTTGAAGGAGGCAGGTGGAAGGATGGGGTGGATGAAGGGGGAGGAGGGGATGGGATTCGAGGGGAGGGGAAGGTGAGGTGAAGAGGTGGATAAGGAGATGGGGGTTGAAGGATGGGGGTTAGGGAGGGGATGGGAAATGAAGGGAAAAAGGAAAGATGTGACATTGAAGGATTTTAAGGGAGGGAAGGGAGGGGAGGAGGTCTCAGGACTACAGAGAAGAGCAGGGTAAGGAAGGAGGGACATAGCAATGGGCCTGGTGCAGTAGCAGGCCAGCTTGCGAACTGTTGAGCCCCAGTGCCTCCGGGTGGGATAAAGGTCAGTCAGAGGAGGAAACCAAGGAATGCAGTATACCCCCACTCTCTGCATATGCTGCTTCCTCTATCAGGCCCTCCCTCTGCTGTACTCCTATCACCCAAGTAACGTGGGGAGAGGGAGTGGTGACCTCCCACACCCTAAGCCCAGAAAGGAAAAGGTGAGAGGGAGTAACAAGGAGAGAGAGAGAGAGAGAGAGAGAGAGAGAGAAGGAGAGGAGGGGGTGAGGAAGGTAACAAGAGAGCGAAGGTAAAGAGAGAATGAAAGAAGAAGTGGAGAAAATAATAAAGGAAAGTGGGCTTAAGAAAGAAGGGAAGAGAGAGAGAGAGGAAAGTGGGGAAAGTAATAAGAAGGGAGGGAGAGAAGGTGGGAGGTAATAAAGAAAGAAAGAGAGAGAGAAAGAGAAAGAGAGAGAGAGAGAGGAGGAAGAGAGAGAGAGAGAGGAAGAGAGGGTGGGAAGTAACAAGAAAGTAAGAAAGAGAGAGAGAAAGTGGGGGAAGAGTAAAGCAAAGAAGATAGAGGCAAAGGTAAGAAAGAAGAGAGAGAGAATGAAAAAGAAAAGAAAAAGAGAAGAGAGAGAAGGAAGAAAGGTGGGAGTGTGCAGCAAGAGAGGCAAGAAGAAGAGGAGGGGAAGGGGCGGGGGAAGGTAAACAAAGAGAGAGAGAGAGAGACAGAAAGAAAGAGAGAGAGAGAGAGAGAGAGAGGAGGAGGAAAGGTAAACAAAAAGAGAGAGAGAGAGACAGAGAGTGAGAGAGAGAGAGAGAGAAAGGTGGGGGGAAGATAGACAAAAAGAGAGAGAGAGACAGAGAGTGAAAGAGAGAGAAAGAGAGAGAGGGAGGGAGAGGGAGAGAGAGAGAGAGAGAGAGAGAGAGAGAGAGAGAGAGAGAGAGAGAGAGAGAGAGAGAGAGAGAGATGGGGGGAAGATAGACAAAAAGAGAGAGAGAGAGAGAGCGAGAGAGACGTTTAGAAGCATCAAGCACCTGTAGTAAAGGAGGGGAGGGGGGAGGGGGAGGAGGGTGTTAGTGTGTCCTCAGTTGGCAGTGATGAGTCACCCGCACCTGCCACCAGGCGGTCTGTAGCAGGGGGGGTGGGGGGAGGGGGGTGCAGGGAGGAATAGATGAGGGAGGTAAGTAGGGATATGGGGGAGGGGTGAGGGAGGGAGGGGAGGCGGGGATAGACAGATGAGGGAGGTAGTATGGGATATGGGGGAGGGAGGGGGAGGCAGGGAGAAATATATATAAGGGAGGGGGAGACAGGGAGGAATAGATGAGGTAGGTAGGAAGGGACATGGGGGGAGTGAGGGAGGGAAGGGGGGGAGGGGGGGGGGCGGCGTCCCATCTGAACAGTGTGCTGGAAGCTTAACCCAAAGTGCTTCTTTGGGGTTATGGAGTGTGTGTGCTGAGGGGGAGGGGGAGATGCCGTATATAGTGAGGCACCTTGGTAAAGGGGGGGGGGGAGGGGGGCTAGAGGTGATAGAGGGGGTAATCATGATTATGGCTATGCCCTTGGTATCCTTCCACGCGCATTCTCTTGTTTCTCTGGACCTTTTCTTTCGTCGTTTGTCTGGTGTACTTTTGTGATGTTTTGTGATGTCTGACCAACAGTTTTCTTTAATTATCTGCCTTCTGCATCATATTTGTCTTTTGATCATTGATAATTTTGCTGAAATTCTGGTCCTTATTCTGAATAGTGACGTGAAAAGAAAGGAAACAAAATCTGCTGACTTGACTGTCCAAATAAGGTGAACCTGTAGCATAATCCTCGAGGCATGTATGGTTGAAGTTTAGCCAAGTTTAGCTTTTCCTTGTGGCTTGTAAGTTGATGTGACCTTAGGAGAGGACTTAGCATGCCGAGGGTGATAATTTATATTCTCATATCGCTCTCCTGATATGTAAATATTTAACTGTATATGCTTGTGATTGACCCGTCTTTTGTTCTGTATATATTTCAACATGTTGACATAGCTGTAAGGTTTTGTAAAATATATGTGAGCCCAAAGAGGGACTAAGATTGGGGTGAGGATAACCTATGTTACCTCATCCATTTGAGATGTATGTAATCACTAGTCTCAATAAACTCGTCAAAGTCAAAGTCAAAGTCATGTAAGTTAAGTTGCTCCTTGGATAAACTTTTCGAACAAAGATTGTAGTTCTAAGTCTGTTTTTTTTTTTAGTTTTGTCAAGTTCTCCACAACGTGTAAGGTCACGGAATTTTACGTAAGTCATAGACCTTTACCTGAAAATAAGTATTTCATTGTCCTGTATGGCGTCTATGAATACGACACACGTTCAAGTTAGGGTTTAAGGTGTCACGGAGTAACAACACCCGTGATTTCTATGCCAGGGCCTATGACTGTCATGTTCGTGTTAATGTTTACGGCTAAGGTCATAACAAAGGTTGCGTTTATGTCGGTGTCTGTGTTCAGAATGAGGGGCTGTGTCATCCAAACAGCAA
>BOPN01002333.1:195000-210000 GCA_017312705.2 Penaeus japonicus | reverse complement strand
CTCTCGTGGGAGGTCCTGTGTTCATGCGACTTCCCTCTCTTTTGGTCCGAGTTTCCCTTCCTCCTTCTTCTTCTTCTTTGAGTTTTCCTTCTTCTTCTTCTTCTTTGATTCTTCTTCTTCTTCTTCTTTGAGTTTCTTTTTTCTTCTTCTTTGAGTTTTCCTTCTTCTTCTTCTTCTTTGATTCTTCTTCTTCTTCTTCTTTGAGTTTCCTTCTTCTTCTTCTTTGGTTTTCCTTCTTCTTTGATTCTTATTCTTTGCTTCTCTTTCTTCTTCTTTGATTCTTCTTCTTTGCTTCTCTTTCTTCTTCTTTGATTTTCTTTCTTCTTTGGTTTTCCTTCTTCTTCTTCTTTGAGTTTTCCTTTTTTTTTATTCTTATTCTTTGCTTCTCTTTCTTCTTCTTTGATTCTTCTTCTTCTTCTTCTTTGATTTTCTTCCTTCTTTGGTTTTCCTTCTTCTTCTTCTTTGATTTTCCTTCTTCTTCTTCTTTGGTTTTCCTTCTTCTTCTTCTTTGAGTTTTCCTTCTTCTTCTTCTTCTTTGAGTTTTCCTTCTTCTTCTTCTTTGAGTTTTCCTTCTTCTTCTTCTTCTTTGAGTTTTCCTTTTTCTTCTTCTTTGAGTTTCCTTCTTCTTCTTCTTCTTTGAGTTTTCCTTCTTCTTCTTCTTTGAGTTTTCCTTCTTCTTCTTCTTTGAGTTTTCCTTCTTCTTCTTCTTTGAGTTTTCCTTCTTCTTCTTCTTTGAGTTTCCTTCTTCTTCTTCTTCTTTGAGTTTCCTTCTTCTTCTTCTTTGAGTTTCCTTTTTCTTCTTCTTCTTCTTTGATTTTCCTTCTTCTTCTTCTTTGAGTTTTCCTTCTTCTTCTTCTTCTTTGAGTTTTCCTTCTTCTTCTTCTTTGAGTTTTCCTTCTTCTTCTTCTTTGATTTTCTTTCTTCTTTGGTTTTCCTTCTTCTTCTTCTTTGATTTTCTTTCTTCTTTGGTTTTCCTTATTCTTTTTTTTCTTTGATTTTCCCTTTTCTTCTTCTTTGATTATCTTATTTTTCTTCTTTGTTTTTCCTTTTTCTTCTTCTTTGGTTTTCCTTCTTATTCTTTGATTTTCCTTTTCCTTCTTCTTTGATTATTCTCTTCTTTCTTCTTTGATTTTGATTTTTTCTTTGATATTCCTCTTCTTTTTTCTTTAATTTTGATTCTCCTTCTTCTTTGCTTTTTATTTTTCTTTCCTGTCCAGCTCTTCTCTCTATCATCATTAATCTGTTATTTAATTCTTATTTTCATCAATAACTTTATTCATCCTCCTATTATTATTTCTTCTTCTTTATCAGTTATCTTAGTTTTGCTCTTTCCTTTCTTCATATCATCATCATTATTTTTTTCTTCTGCTTCTATCATGTCTCTTCCTTGTTTTTTCTCTTTCTCTATTCTTCCTCCCCTTCTTCCTTTCATTCCCTATCCGCCCCCTTCTATTCCGTTTCTCTTCTTTTCACCTTCCTCCTCCCCCTTCTTCTTCTTCTTCTTCTTCTCATTCTTTTTTCTTCTCCTATTTTTCTTTTTCAGTCTTCTTCTCATCCTCCTCCTCCACTCCCTCCCTCCCTTCAGGCCCTCCCCTCCCCCTTCCCTTTCTCCAGGTCCTCCCCTCCCCTCCCCCTTCCCTTCCTCCAGGTCCTCCCCTCCCCCTCCCCCATCTCCTCTTCCTCCCCTTCCTCCTTCTCCCTCCCCTCCTCCTCATCATCATCATCTCTCTACATCCCTCCCGAGATCCTCTCATCTTCCCCACTCCCCTATCCCTCCCTCTCCTCCCCCTTCTCCTCCACCCTTCCTCCCACCATCCCTATCCCTCCCTTCCTCCTCTTCCTTCTCTTCCTCCTCCACCTCCTCCTCCCCCCTCACCCTATCCCTCCCTCTCCTTCTCCCTCTCCCCCCTCCCCCCCCTCCTCCTCCTCCTCTTCCTCTGCCTTGTATAGTGTATAATGTAACATAATCGTCTACCCGTATGGCTAGTTTGTAAGGGACTTGGTAATGATGAGAACTTGGTGGGGGGAGGGAGGAAGGGGGGGAGGGGAGGAGGAGGAAAGGGAGGGTGGATGGGAAAGGGGAAAGGAGGGGAGGGATGATAGGGGGTGAGGGTGGATGGGAAAGGGGAAAGGAAGGGAGGGAGGATAGGATGGGGAGGAGGAGGAAAGGGAGGGTGAATGGGAAAGGGGAAAGGAGGGGAGGGAGGGGAGGGGGGTGAGGGTGGATGGGGAAGAGGAGGAAGGGGAGGGTGAATGGGAAAGGGGAAAGGAGGGGAGGGAGGATAGGGGTGAGGAAGAGGAGGAAAGGGAGGGAGGGTAGATGGGAAGGGGGAAAAGGGGAATGAGGGAAGGGTAAGAGGAAGAAGAGTTAGAAGTGGGGAAGGGGGAATGAGGGAGTGGGGATGGGAAGGGAGGGGGGAAGAGAAGTGAGATGGAGGGGAGGAGGAAAGGGAGATGGAAGGGATGGAAAGGAGAGTAGAAGGGGAAAGTGAGGGAAGAGACAGGGATGGGGGGGAGGAAAGGAGAGTGGAAGGGAATGGGAAGAGGGAGAAGAGGAGAAGGAGCAGGAAGAGAAAGAGGAAAGGAAGAGTAGGAGGAAGAGAAAGAGGAAGAGGGGGAGTAAGAGGGGAATGGGAGAAGAGAAGAGGAAGGTAAAGGAAACACGACAAGAGGAAAGGGAAGGGGAAGAGGGAAGACGAAGAGGAAATTGGAAATTTAGGAGAGCAAAGAGAGAGAGAAGGAGGTTGAAAAGAGGATAGAAATGAAGAAGGAAGAAAGAGAGAAAAGAAGGATGAAGGAAGGAGAAAGGCAGACGAACGAAGAGAGAAGGGAAAAGAAAGAATAACGGGGAGAAAAGCAGAAGATGAGAAGAAAGGGAAGAGTGAGAAAATAAGAGAAAAAGGAAGAGAGAGAAGAGTGAGGAAACAAGTGAGTCATAAAAAGAAGAAATAGAAGGAAGGAGAAAGAGAGAATCAGACAAGGAGCAAGATAAAAAATGGGACAGGGGAGATACACCCCCCTCCCCCTCCCCTTTTTAAATCTACACGTCTGTCCCCCTGTGGCTCTGGCAAGGAGCACCAGGGGGAGGGGAAGGGCGGTGGGGGGGGGGGGGGGGTCGTGTTTACGCTCTGATTTATAAGCTTGTGCTTCGTCTGTTATAGCCGAGGGAGGATGGGGGGTTGAGGGGGGGGGGGGGCGGGGGAGGAAAGATTGTGCTTGTTATTTTATTGTTTTTTTTCTGCTTCATCTTCTTCTACTTCTTCTTCTTCTTTTTCTTCTTCTTCTTCTTCTTCTTCTTCTTCCATTGTATTTATGTTATGTATGCGAGTGTAGGTCTGCCTCGAATGGTGAGTCTCCATGTGTGGTTTTCTGTTTGTTTTGTACGTCTCCATGTCTGTTTGTCTAAGTTTTCTCTTACAGTTAGTCTCTCTCGCTCTCTCTCTCTCGATCTATCTATCTATCTCTCTATCTATCTAACTGCCTTTCTCTCTCTCTTTCTCCTCCTTCCTCCCACCTTCTCTTCTCTTCCTCCCTTCTCCCTTCCTGTCTTCCTCCATCCCTCCCTCTATCTCCCTTTCTCTTCCACCCTCCCTCTCTCCCTCACTCTGTTTTTCCCTCTTTCCCTTACTTCCTCCCTCCTTATCTCCATTTCTCACTCCCTCCATCGCATCCCTCCCTCTCTCCCATCCTCCCTTCATCTCATCCCTCTCTTCCTCCCTCCATTTCATCCTTCCATCTCATCTCATCCCTTCCTCCCTCCCTCTCTCCCATCCTCCCTCTATCTAATCCCTCCCTCCCTTCCTTCATTACTTCCTCCTTCCCTCTCTCCCATCTCTCCCTCCCTCCTTCCCTCCCATCCTCCCTTCATCTCATCCCTCCCTTCCTCCCTTCCTCCCTCCATCTTATCCTTCCCTTCTTCTTTCCTTCTCATCCCTCCCTCCTTCCCTCCCTTCCTCCCTCCTTCCCATCCCTCCCTCCCTCCCTTCCTCCCTCCATCTCATCCCTCCCCTCCTCCCTCCCTCCCTCTCATCTCTCCCTCTTTTCCTCCCTCCTTCCCATCCCTCCCTCCCTTCCTCTCTTCCTTCTTTCCTCCCTCCATCTCATCCCTCCCCTCCTCCCTTCCTTCTTTCCTCCCTCCATCTCATCCCTCCCTCCCTTCCTCTCTTCCTTCTTTCCTCCCTCCATCTCATCTCCTCCTCCTCTCTCTCCCTCTTCCCCTCCTCCCCTCCTCCCTTTCTCCCTCCCTCCCTCATCGCCCTCAGAGTTAGGCCTTAGACCTCTCCCATCCCTCGGTTATCAAAGGCGGACGCGCCAAAGGTCACTGATTTGGGACCTCAGGTAAACATAGCGGTTAGCGCTCCGGTGTGGCTTATCCTGCTACGCGCCCCAGTCGAGTCTAAGTAGCTCATACACGCGGTCGCTAAATCAGCTACCTGTCATGTGTTCTCGCATGTACGGCCTTATTTATATATCAGTTACTCAGTTTGTAAACATAGCTGTTTAAGAATGTTCAGTCCAGCAAGTTGAGGTGCGCCAGTCCCCGGTGGGTGATGGTCAGTTGCCTGGGAGTACTAGAAAGACTTGATGCCATTTGCATGTAAAATGGCGGCGGTGTGTAGAGCGAGAAGTCGTTCTTTGGCCGTGGCTTTGAACTCTGGATCTCCGACGGAATCAGCGCGTGTTTTATATATGTATAGGGTAGGGGAGGAGGGAGGCTTGTGTGTGTGTGTGTGTGTGTGTGTGTGTGTGTGTGTGTGTGTGTGTGTGTGTGTGTGTGTGTGTGTGTGTGTGTGTGTGTGTGTGTGTGTGTGTGTGCGTGTGTTTGTCGAAGGGAAATGACCGATACGAGGTAATCGGGGAGTGACAGCGCTGGGGCGGAGGTAAGTAAATATGTACCACGAACGGTAGATTGTCCACGGTTCTCTTTCTCTCTCTCTCTCTCTTTCTCTCTCTCTCTCTCTATTTCTCTCTCTCTCTCTCTCTCTCTCTCTTTCTCTCTCTCTCTCTCTCTCTCTCTCTCTCTCTCTCCTCTCCTCCCTCTCTCTCCTCTCTCTGTCTGCCTCCCCCTGCCCCTCTCTCTCCCTCCTCCCCTCCCTCCCTCTCCCTCTCTCTCTCTCTCTCTATCTATCTATCTATCTCTTTTTCCATCCATCTTATATAGCAGCACAACTTGGTCAGACACCATATGACACTTTTTCCCATTTTCTATTACCAAGACTCTTGACCCCCTCTCCCCCCTCCCCTCCCCCCTCACTCCCAAATATTCCCCCATAATAAATCCCTCTGATGCAGCTCATGGCACCTAATCATGCTCACCCAGATGGTTTCTATAGTGAATAGTGCCTTCCTTCTCTCTCTTTCTCTCTCTCTATGGTTTAGCTGATTTTTTTTCTATCTCTATTTATCTATCTAGCTATCTATTTATCTTTCTTTCTCTCGCTCTCTCTCTCTCTAACTATTTTTCTTTCTCTCGCTCTCTCTCTCTCTCTCTCTCTGTCTCTCTCTCTCTCTCTCTATGTATCTCTTTATTTATTGATTTTTTTTTCTATCTCTATCTATCTATCTATCTATCTATCTCTCTATCTTTCTTTCTCTCTCTCTCTCTCTCTCTCTCTCTCTCTCTCTCTCTCTCTCTCTCTCTCTCTGTCTCTCTCTCTCTCTCTCTCTCTTGCTCTCTCTCTCTCTCTCTCTCTCTCTCTCTCTCTCTCTTCCTCTCTCTCTCTCTCTCTCTCTCTCTCTCTCTCTCTCCTTCTCTCTCTCTCTCTCTCTCTCTCTGTCTCTCTCTTACTCTCTCTCTCTCTCTCTCTCTCTCTCTCTCTCTCTCTCTCTCTCTCTCCTCCCTCTTACACTGAAAATATGAAGTCATGATATATAAGTATTAAGTAAATGCTACTTAAATAGTATTTTTAAATAAGAATTGCTTAACAGATACTGACAGGTTATGTAGCTGTCAGGAATGAATATTCCAGGAGTCTAAATCTCTTTCTCTCTCTCACCTGTTCTTTATTTCTTTCACTTCTCTCTTGTTCTCTCATCTGGTCTTTTCTCTCTACCTTCTGCCCCTCTCTCTCTCTCTCTCTCTCTCTCTCTCTCTCTCTCTCTCTCTCTCTCTCTCTCTCTCTCTCTCTCGCTCTTTCTCTACACACACATACACACACACACACACACACACATACACACACACACATACATAGATAGATAGGTAGACAGACAGCTATATAGATATATTTTTCGAAGCTTGTTCTTTCTAAGTGTTCATACATAATACAATACATTTTTTGATAACCACAAATATTATAATTATATAATATTTTGAAAGCAAAAATTACTCATACACTCCCGCCCACCCATCCCGAAGAAAGGAAAATAATGATTATAAAGATGATGACATTAACAATGATGATGATGATAATAACAATGGTGATGATGATGATAATGATGCTGATAATGAAAATAACACTGATAATGATAATAATGATAACAACACTGATAAGGATAATGATGATAATGAAAATAATAACAATAAAGATAAAGATAACAGACAACAAAAAACAACAAGAGATAAATACATCAATAAAAACAAACATCAATAAAATCCGAAGTATTCCTCCCATCCCCCCACCCCCTCCCCTCCCCCCATGAAATGAGGTCACAGGATGAGCCGGAGAGGAGATAAGATTGAGGGAAATCTGGGATAAATCTTTGCGTCACGTACAAAGGCACGCAGCGAGAGAGAGAGAGAGAGAGAGTGAGGGAGGAGGAGGAGAAGGCGAGGGAGGAGGAGGAAGAAGAGGAGAAGGCGGAGAGTGAGAGAGAGTGAGAGAGAGAGAGAGAGAGAGAGAGAGAGAGGGAGAGAGAGAGAGAGAGAGAGAGAGAGAGAGAGAGAGAGAGAGAGAGAGGGGGGGGGGGGGGAGGGAGGGAGAGAGAGAGAGAGAGAGAGAGAGAGAGAGAGAGAGAGAGAGAGAGTGAGAGAGAGAGGGAGAGAGAGAGAGAGAGAGAGAGAGAGAGAGAGAGAGAGAGAGAGAGAGAGAGAGAGAGAGAGAGAGAGAGAGAGAGAGAGAGAGAGAGAGAGAGAGAGAGAGAGAGAGAGAGAGAGGGGGGGGGGGGGGCGGGGGAGAGAGAGAGAGAGAGAGAGAGAGAGAGAGAGAGAGAGAGAGAGAGGGAGGGGGGGAGAGAGAGAGAGAGAGAGAGAGAGAGAGAGAGAGAGAGAGAGAGAGAGAGAGAGAGAGAGAGAGAGAGAGAGAGAGTGAGAGAGAGAGAGAGAGAGAGAGAGAATGAGAGAGAGAGAGGGAGATAGATAGATAGATAGATAAATAGATAGAGAGAGTGAGAGGAAGGGGGGAGAGAGAGAGATAGAGAGACAGAGAGAGAGAGGGAGAGAGAGAGAGAGAGAGAGAGAGAGAGAGAGAGAGAGAGAGAGAGAGAAAGTGAGAGAGAGAGAGAGAGAGGGCTGGTTGTAGAATGGTTGTTGGTGGTGGTGGTTGAGGTGGGTTTGGTTGTGGTTCGTTTTGGTTGTGGTTGTGTTAGGTTTGTGGTGGTAGTGGTAGTTTTGGTGGTCGTGGTTGTGGTTGTGTTAGGTTGGTGGTGGTAGTGGTAGTTTTCTCTGTCTGTTTCTCTCTCTTATCTCTTATGCCCCCCTCCCCCCCCTCTCGGCGTTGAAAATAAATAGAAAACTAGATAAAAGAAAGGAATAGCCCCTAAGGTGGAAAGTGAAATTTGAAACTAGGGAGAAAAGCGAGTTGCAAATGATGACCTTGCAACTTAACAACTAAAAGGAAAGAACGAGATCACGGCAAAAAAAAAAAAAAAAAATGGTTGATTTTCCTAAGACAGATTTCAATTTGTCAATGAAAAAACACTTATACGCTCTTCGTAATTTCAGAACGTAAGGCAGAAAGGAACAGAATCAAAGGTGATATATGAGTGTATCCCCACCCCGCCTCTCAGCGTTAAAAATAAATAGAAAACTAGATAAAAGAAAGGAATAGCCCCTAAGGTGGAAAGTGAAATTTGAAACTAGGGAGAAAAGCAAGTTGCAAATGATGACCATGCAACTCAACAACTAAAAGGAAAGAACGAGATCACGGCAAAAAAAAAAAAAAAAAAAAAAAAAAAAAAAAAAAAAAAAAAAAAAAAATATATATACTTTGACTTCATAAAAAATATCAGCAAATCAGTTGACATTAGATTAAGAGATATTTTCAACCATAAACAGGTAAAATTTTCAGGTATTTGGTAATTTATTAAGATATTCAACTAACTAATTGACTCATTAACAGCTATACCAATCATTTAATTTACTTTTCTACAATAAATAGAGACAAATTGATGGTAATTACAGGGCTCCCTTGTTAAAATCGCATTACTTTAAAAAAATACTCTGTAATATAACTCATCCTTACCTAGGATATTCTTTTTTCCGATAAGATAAATATCCTCAGAGCAAGTCGACAAAATATCCGCCACCAAGTATCCTGGAAACGAACATTAATCCGAATTTGATAAGATTAAAAAGGAAAAACCAAAAAAAAAAAAAAAAAAAAAAAAAAAAAAAAAAAAAAAAAAAACAAAAAAACAACAAAAAAAAAAAAAAAAATGGTTGATTTTCCTAAGACAGATTTCAATTTGTCAATGAAAAAACACTTATACGCTCTTCGTAATTTCAGAACGTAAGGCAGAAAGGAACAGAATCAAAGGTGATATATGAGTGCATTCATTATAAAATAAGCTTAATCAAAGCTAGAGATATGACATTATTTACCAAACACATTGTCAGGAAATACATCGTATGTTGAGGAACTTAATTCATGGTATCTACAAAAAAAATTATATATATATATATATATTTTTTTTTTTTTTTTTTTTATTTATTTATTTCTTTTAACGGAAAGATCCAAGTTGTATCGACGCACACCTGATCCCAAAGGCTGTGGGAGAGTTGGGGTTAAGGCCATATATGTCAGAGAGACAGAGGCGGATCCTGCCACCTGTCAGTTTCTTCTCGGGAGCTTGACAACTAGCGTCTTGACTCTCGCCTTTGACTAGAAATAGCAAAATGGCGTGGGTGGATGGAGAGGTCAGCTGGTTGCTTGGGATAGCCAGGGAGGGCTTGGAGGTTGTGTGTGTGTGTGTGTATACTGTTTTGTTGTGTGGTATAGATGCGCACACACACACGGGCGCGCACACACACATACACATACACATATTCACACACTCACACTCACAAATAATTACGGATACTCATATATATGTGTGTATGTGTGTGTGTGTGTGTTTGTGTGTGTGTGTGTGTATACTGTTTTGTTATGTGGTATAGATGCGCGCACACACACACACACACGCCCGCGCGCACACACACATACACATACATATTCACACACTCACACTCACAAATAATTACGGATACTCATGTGTGTGTGTGTGTGTGTGTGTGTGTGTGTGTGTGTGTGTGTATACTGTTTTCTTATGTGGTATAGATGCGCACACACACACACACACACGCCCGCTCACACATACACATACACATATTCACACGCTCATACTCTCAAATAATTACGGATACTCATGTGTGTGTGTGTTTGTGTGTATGTGTGTGTGTGTGTGTGTGTATACTGTTTTGTTATGTGGTATAGATGCGCACACACACACACACGCCCGCGCACACACACATACATATACATACACATATTCACACACTCACACTCACAAATAATTACGGATACTCATGTGTGTGTGTTTGTGTGTTTGTGTGTCTGTGTGTGTGTGTGTGTACTGTTTTGTTATGTGGTATAGATGCGCATACACACACACACACACGCCCGCGCGCACACACACATACACATACACATATTCACACGCTCATACTCACAAATAATCACGTATACTCATGTGTGTGTGTGTTTGTGTGTGTGTTTGTGTGTGTAAGTGTATGTGCGTGTGTGTGGTCGCCGAAACGACACAATATCCACGATAATGGAGACATAGTATGAATTCCATGACACGCGGGTCGACCGTTCGCACTTTTCCCACGGCGACGGCACTTAAGACAGTCTAGCCCGCAACACGCAATTTCTCCGCCAGTCATAAAGAAACGCAGCTTCGTGTGGCAGCGCAACAGACACTGACACACACTGAAGGAGACAGAGGTGGCTGTTTCGTGACCTCTCCTCGGTGTTGTCAGTCGGGGCTCATAAGAGTTGTCAGCGGTGAGTCTCAGCGCTGGTTTTTAATTTTTTTTTTTTTAATTTTGACAAGCTGTTAAACTTTGGTTAGTCACGTATCCCTTCTAATCTTTGCCTGGATTTCTGGTCTAGGATTTCAAAAGCATATAT
This sequence comes from Penaeus japonicus, assembly GCA_017312705.2. Lineage (NCBI taxonomy): Eukaryota > Metazoa > Arthropoda > Malacostraca > Decapoda > Penaeidae > Penaeus > Penaeus japonicus. Next base: position 199,669 of record BOPN01002333.1, on the reverse strand, counting down.
TGAGGATATATAGTCATTGCAATTAATAACGTTATCAAATCCTGTCAAACCAAGATCCTAAAATCATACCAATACATTCGTTAAATCAATACAAATGGAAATAAATAACTAAAGATTAAAAATTAGTCACGTAACCCCTGAACATCTCTTCGCGTACTCCTGTTTGAGACCTTCAGAAGTGACATATTTTCAGATGACTCGTATTCCCAGTTGGAATAACAGCAAAATGTTGCAAAAATTATCACGGCGTTATGATAGATCGACCAGAAGACGAAAGATTTACGCATTTATTAAACTCAGCAAGTGATGTAAGTCTGCTCGAGGCTCCATGTTACCGTGGCTTGAGATTACCATTAGCTCATACGCGAAGGAATAGGAAGAAGTAAATGCAAAGATATACGAAGAAAGAATTCTAAATTTAAGACATGGTACTGTCACGCCATTCGCCTTTTACAAATAACAAGATATGGTACTTCCACTACATTCGTCTTTACAAATTCAGGAAGAATAAACCCTCCAGCCCAATCTATCTTCACAAAATCAGGAAGAATGAACCCTCCAGCCCAATTTATCTTTACAAATCCAGGAAAAATGAACCCTCCAGCCCAATTTATCTTCACAAATCCAGGAAGAATGAACCCTCCAGCCCAATTTATCTTCACAAATCCAGGAAGAATGAACCCTCCAGCCCAATTTATCTTTACAAATACAGGAAGAATGAACCCTCCAGCCCAATTTATCTTCACAAATCCAGGAAGAATGAACCCTCCAGCCCAATTTAACTTTACAAATACAGGAAGAATGGACCCTCCAGCCCAATTTATCTTTGCAAATTCAGGAAGAATGAACCCTCCAGCCCAATTTATCTTTACAAATCCAGGAAGAATGAACCCCCCAGCCCAATTTATCTTCACAAATCCAGGAAGAATGAACCCCCCAGCCCAATTTATCTTTACAAATTCAGGAAGAATGAATCCTCCAGCCTTATTTATCTTTACAAATTCAGGTAGAATGAACCCTCCAGCCCTATTTATCTTTACAGATTCAGGAAGAATGAACCCTCCAGCCCAATTTATCTTTGCAAATTCAGGAAGAATGAACCCCCCAGCCCAATTTATCTTTACAAATCCAGGAAGAATGAACCCTCCAGCCCAATTTATCTTTGCAAATTCAGGAAGAATGAACCCCCCAGCCCAATTTATCTTTACAAATCCAGGAAGAATGAACCCTCCAGCCCAATTTATCTTTGCAAATTCAGGAAGAATGAACCCCCCAGCCCTATTTATCTTTACAGATTCAGGAAGAATGAACCCTCCAGCCCAATTTATCTTCACAAATCCAGGAAGAATGAACCCTCCAGCCCAATTTATCTTTACAAATTCAGGTAGAGTAAACCCTCCAGCCCAATTCGTCTTTACAAATTCAGGAAGAATGAACCCTCCAGCCCAATATATCTTCACAAATTCAGGAAGAATGAACCCTCCAGCCCAATTTTTCTTCGCAAAGTCCATTGAGGGAAATATAATAAACACACAAAGAGGTATTATATAGTTCCTTAGGTTTCCTTTTCCCGCTTGTTGCATAATCACGAACATAATCATAATCATTTTCCTGAAGGTGGCATGTAGAGTTTCAATGTTTCTGTTCTTTTTCTTTTTCTTCTTCTTCCTCTTCTTCTTATTATTATTCAAATCAAATCTGGTTGATTGCCAGACAGGCAAAGATACAGGGAGACAAAAGATAAAAAATGATAAGACATACAGATACATAGATGGCTTGATACTTAGATAGATCATTTAAAAAAAATAGATTAAAAAAAGTGACAGATAGACTTACTGATATGTAAAATAATAGATAGACATATGGACTGACATAGATATAGAAAGATGGATAGACAAAAAGACTGATAGAGAGAGAGAAAGATAAGCTGACGAATAGAAAAGTGGATAGATTGACGGATAGATAAATGGATAGACAGACAGGAGACAGAATAGGGAGAGAAAGGAAAATAGAAGAGGTTGAGATAACAGAAAAGGAAGAGTAGATTTTCTTCCTATGTCCCCTTTCCTCTCTTTTCTTCGCCTCTTCCTATTCCTCCATGTTTCTCTGTGATTTTCTCTCTTCCTTTTCTTTTATCTTACAACTCACTTACTCCCAATCCGCTCCCTCTAAATGCATGCACATATTTTTCCCTCCCCCCTTCCCCCTTCCCCCTCCATTATCAAATTCCTCCTCCCCCCCCTCTTTCTCATTCCATGTCCTTTCTCTTGGTACTTCTCTTCCCATGTTTTTCTTTTTTATTACTTTTTCTTCATCTTCCTTCTCCTCGCTTTATGTACTTATTCTCATTTTCCCTTTTTCTTCCTTCCTATTCTCTCTCTCTCTCTCTCTCTCTTTGTTTTCTCTCATTCTGTCTCTTTCTATCTATCTATCTATCTATCTTCTATATCTCTCTCCCCCCCCCCCTCTCTCTCTCTCTCTTTCTCTTTTCTCTCTCTATGTTTCTATCTATCTATCTATCTATCTATCTATCTTCTATATATCTATCTATCTATCTTTTCCTTCCCTCCCCCCCCTCTCTCTCCCTCTCTGTCTCTCTCTGTCTCTCTCTCTCCCTTTCTCTCTCTCTCTCTATGTATGTATATCTACATATACATATACATATATATATATATATATATATATATATATATATATATATATATATATATATATATATATATATATATGTATATATATATATATATATATATATATATATATATATATATATATATATATATATATATATATATATATATATATATATATATATATATATATATATATATATATATATATATATATATACATATATATATATATATATATATATATATATATATATATATATATATATATATATACATATATATATATATATATATATATATATATATATATATATATATATATATATATATATATATATATATACACATATACATATATATACACACATATATACAAATACTTACATAAATATATGTATATGCCTCGAAGCAAACAAACATATTCACACCACCCCTTGATATTTCCACCAGCTGAGACCTGCACCGTTCTTCCATGACAACACACCAGCTGTCTGCGCACCACACCTCCTTTGCAATGGCCTTACCAGCTGAGTCTGCATGGTTGCCCTATGATGACTCCACCAGCTGTGTCCTCAGCTCTTCTTTACGGCGATATTAACCAGCTGGGACCCCACACGTCTGCACGAGCTGATAGCGATGGCACCAGCTGTTGTTTTCACGCAGTGCCTTCACGATCCGTGCAACATAGCCAGCTGCAACCATCAAGCTCACACATGTATGTATAAGCTAATAGAGGAGGAGGAAAAAATATGAAAGAAAGAAAGAAAGAGAGAAGGAAAAATAAAGATGGGAGAACGAGGAAAAGAAAACGTGACGTAATACCTTGCAGATTGGGACGTTCTGAAATTCCAACTTTTTCGTGTGTTCAACCCAGGCTTACAGAAAGGGGGGGGGAGGAGAGGGAGGAGGAGAGGGAAAAGGTATAAAAAGGAGAGGAGGATGGGGTGAAGATTGGAAGAGGGGAAGAAGAAGGAGAAGGAGGAAAGAGAAAGAGAGAAAGATGGGAAGGAGGAGGAGGATTAAGAAAGGTAAAAAAAATCCCCTTTGTACTCATCTCCTATTTTCCTCTTCCTACGTTCTTATTTCCCTTCTCCTTTGTCCATGATTTATCTTTCCCTTCTACCTCTCCTTCCACTTCCTTCTCCTCTCCTCCATCTCCGGTTGTCACTGCAAGGCACAGCTGATCTTGTGATGTTGTTTTGGTGACAGCTGTTCTTGCCTTATGGTTGACATGATGTCGATATCTCAGAGTCACGTTATGTATGTCTAACTTTGACATGCATACCTGTTTTTGGTTTTTATTTTATTATTATTATTTTCTTCTTTTTTTGTCTTTTCTTATTTTGGTTTGTGTGTCTCTGTCTCTGTTTTATCTTGTCTTTGTTTTTTTCTTCTTTTTCTTGGTGTTTGTTTCTGGTTTTGAGTGCATGTTTGTTTTGGTGCTTAATCTTTGTTTGTATGTTTTACTTTCTCTTTGCTGGTTTCTTTCTCTCTTTCTCTCTCTCTCTCTCTCTCTCTCTCTCTCTCTCTCTCTCTCTCTCTCTCTCTCTCTCTCTCTCTCTCTCTCTCTTTTTTCCTTCCTTCCTTCCTTCTAACTTCCCTCCCTCCCTCCCTCCCTCCCTTCCTCCCCATCTCATCCCATTAATATATTCAATCATTTTCTCCCCCCAACAACCCCCCCCCCCCCTCTACCCTCTTCCGCGATCAGAACCCCAACTGCATAACAACAACCTCCCCATCCTTCCCCTCCCCCTCCCTCCCTCCCTCCATCCCTTCCCCAACCCTTTCCCTCCTTCTCCACCCCTTCCCCAACCCCTTCCCTCCCCCCATCCCTCCCTTCCCCTTCCCTTCCTCTCCCTCTCCCTTCCCCACCCCTTCCCTCCCTCCCCCCATCCCTCCCTCCCTCCCTCCCTTACCGCCCGTCTGCACCTGTATGACCACCCCTTTCCCAACCCCACCCTCCCTCCCTCCCTCCCTCCCATCCCTCCCTTCCCCATCCCTCCCTCCCATCCCTCCCCTCCCATCCCTCCCATCCC
>BOPN01002333.1:140000-165000 GCA_017312705.2 Penaeus japonicus | reverse complement strand
CTCTTTCTTCTCGTCTGCCTCCCTTCCTTCCTTCTCTTTCTTCTCGTCTGCCTTCCTTCCTTCCTTCCTTCCTTCTCTTTCTTCTCGTCTTCCTTCCTTCCTTCTTCCTTCTTTCTCTTCTCGTATGCCTTCCTTCCTTCCTTCCTTCTCTTTCTTCTCGTCTGCCTTCCTTCCTTCCTTCTCTTTCTTCTCGTCTGCCTCCCTTCCTTCCTTCCTTCTCTTTCTTCTCGTCTGCCTTCCTTCCTTCCTTCCTTCCTTCTCTTTCTTCTCGTCTGCCGTCCTTCCTTCCTTCCTTCTTTCTTCTCGTCTTCTCGTCAGTCCTTCCTTCCTTCTCTTTCTTCTCGTCTGCCTTCCTTCCTTCCTTCCTTCCTTCTCTTTCTTCTCGTCTTCCTTCCTTCCTTCCTTCTCTTTCTTCTCCTCTGCCTTCCTTCCTTCCTTCCTTCTCTTTCTTCTCGTCTGCCTTCCTTCCTTCCTTCTCTTTCTTCTCGTCTGCCTTCCTTCCTTCCTTCTCTTTCTTCTCGTCTGCCTTCCTTCCTTCCTTCCTCCTCTTTCTTCTCGTCTGCCTTCCTTCCTTCTTTCCTTCTCTTTCTTCTCGTCTTCCTTCCTTCCTTCCTTCTCTTTCTCTTCTCGTCTGCCTTCTCCTTCCTTCCTTCCTTCCTTCTCTTCTTTCTCGTCTTCCTTCCTTCCTTCCTTCTCTTTCTTCTCGTCTGCCTTCCTTCCTTCCTTCCTTCCTTCTCTTTCTTCTCGTCTGCCTTCCTTCCTTCCTTCTCTTTCGTCTCGTCTGCCTTCCTTCCTTCCTTCTCTTTCTTCTCGGTCTGCCTCCCCTTCCTTCCTTCTCTTTCTTCTCGTCTGCCTCCCTTCCTTCCTTCTCTTTCTTCTCGTCTGCCTTCCTTCCTTCCTTCTCTTTCTTCTCGTCTGCCTTCCTTCCTTCCTTCTCTTTCTTCTCGTCTGCCTTCCTTCCTTCCTTCCTTCTCTTTCTTCTCGTCTGCCTCCCTTCCTTCCTTCTCTTTCTTCTCGTCTGCCTTCCTTCCTTCCTTCTCTTTCTTCTCTCGTCTGCCTTCCTTCCTTCTCTTCCTTCTCTTCTTTCCTTCGTCTGCCTTCCTCCCTTCCTTCCTTCTCTTTCTTCTCGTCTTCCTTCCTTCCTTCCTTCTCTTTCTTCTCGTCTGCCTCCCTTCCTTCCTTCTCTTTCTTCTCGTCTGCCTTCCTTCCTTCCTTCCTTCTCTTTCTTCTCGTCTGCCTCCCTTCCTTCCTTCTCTTTCTTCTCGTCTGCCTTCCTTCCTTCCTTCTTTTTCTTCTCGTCTGCCTTCCTTCCTTCCTTCCTTCCTCTTCTCTTCTTCTTCTCGTCTGCCTCCCTTCCTTCCTTCTCTTTCTTCTCGTCTGCCTCCCTTCCTTCCTTCTCTTCTTCTCTCGTCTGCCTTCCTTCCTTCCTTCTTCCTTCTTCCTTCTCTTTCTTCTCGTCTGCCTCCCTTCCTTCCTTCTCTTTCTTCTCGTCTGCCTCCCTTCCTTCCTTCTCTTTCTTCTCGTCTGCCTCCCTTCCTTCCTTCTCTTTCTTCTCGTCTGCCTTCCTTCCTTCCTTCCTTCTCTTTCTTCTCGTCTGCCTCCCTTCCTTCCTTCTCTTTCTTCTCGTCTGCCTCCCTTCCTTCCTTCTCTTTCTTCTCGTCTGCCTCCCTTCCTTCCTTCTCTTTCTTCTCGTCTGCCTTCCTTCCTTCCTTCCTTCCTTCTCTTTCTTCTCGTCTGCCTCCCTTCCTTCCTTCTCTTTCTTCTCGTCTGCCTCCCTTCCTTCCTTCTCTTTCTTCTCGTCTGCCTTCCTTCCTTCCTCTTCCTTCCTTCTCTTTCTTCGTCTGCCTCCTTCCTTCCTTCTCTTTCTTCTCGTCTGCCTCCCTTCCTTCCTTCTCTTTCTTCTCGTCTGCCTTCCTCTTCCTTCCTCTTCCTTCTTTCTTCTCGTCTGCCTTCCTTCCTTCCTTCCTTCTCTTTCTTCTCGTCTGCCTCCCTTCCTTCCTTCCTTCTCTTTCTTCTCGTCTGCCTCCCTTCCTTCCTTCTCTTTCTTCTCGTCTGCCTTCCTTCCTTCCTTCTCTTTCTTCTCGTCTGCCTTCCTTCCTTCCTTCTCTTTCTTCTCGTCTGCCTTCCTTCCTTCCTTCCTTCTCTTTCTTCTCGTCTGCCTTCCTTCCTTCCTTCCTTCTCTTTCTTCTCGTCTGCCTTCCTTCCTTCCTTCCTTCTCTTTCTTCTCGTCTGCCTTCCTTCCTTCCTTCTCTTTCTTCTCGTCTGCCATCCTTCCTTCCTTCCTTCTCTTTCTTCTCGTCTGCCTCCCTTCCTTCCTCTTTCCTCCTCTTTTCTTATCGTCTGTCTCCCTTCCTTCCTTCTTCTCGTCTGCCTCCCTTCATTCCTTCCTTCTCTTTCTTCTCGTCTGCCTCCCTTCCTTCCTTCTCTTTCTTCTCGTCTGCCTCCCTTCCCTTCCTTCTCTTTCTTCTCGTCTGCCTCCTTCCTTCCTTCTCTCTTTCTCTTCTCGTCTGCCATCCTTCCTTCCTTCCTTCTCTTTCTTCTCGTCTGCCTTCCTTCCTTCCTTCTCTTTCTTCTCGTCTGCCTCCCTTCCTTCCTTCTCTTTCTTCTCGTCTGCCTCCCTTCCTTCCTTCTCTTTCTTCTCGTCTGCCTTCCTTCCTTCCTTCCTTCCTTCTCTTTCTTCTCGTCTGCCTTCCTTCCTTCCTTCCTTCTCTTTCTTCTCGTCTGCCTCCCTTCCTTCCTTCTCTTTCTTCTCGTCTGCCGTCCTTCCTTCCTTCTCTTTCTTCTCGTCTGCCTTCCTTCCTTCCTTCTCTTTCTTCTCGTCTGCCTCCCTTCCTTCCTTCCTCCTCTTTCTTATCGTCTGTCTCCCTTCCTTCCTTCTCTTTCTTCTCGTCTGCCTTCCTTCCTTCCTTCCTTCTCTTTCTTCTCGTCTGCCTCCCTTCCTTCCTTCTCTTTCTTCTCGTCTGCCTCCCTTCCTTCCTTCCTTCTCTTTCTTCTCGTCTGCCTCCCTTCCTTCCTTCTCTTTCTTCTCGTCTGCCTTCCTTCCTTCCTTCCTTCCTCTTTCTTCTCGTCTGCCTTCCTTCCTTCCTTCTCTTTCTTCTCGTCTGCCTTCCTTCCTTCCTTCCTTCTCTTTCTTCTCGTCTGCCTCCCTTCCTTCCTTCTCTTTCTTCTCGTCTGCCTTCCTTCCTTCCTTCCTTCTCTTTCTTCTCGTCTGCCTTCCTTCCTTCCTTCCTTCTCTTTCTTCTCGTCTGCCTTCCTTCCTTCCTTCTCTTTCTTCTCGTCTGCCTCCCTTCCTTCCTTCTCTTTCTTCTCGTCTGCCTCCCTTCCTTCCTTCCTCCTCTTTCTTATCGTCTGTCTCCCTTCCTTCCTTCTCTTTCTTCTCGTCTGCCTCCCTTCATTCCTTCCTTCTCTTTCTTCTCGTCTGCCTCCCTTCCTTCCTTCTCTTTCTTCTCGTATGCCTTCCTCCCTTCCTTCCTTCTCTTTCTTCTCGTCTGCCTTCCTTCCTTCCTTCTCTTTCTTCTCGTCTGCCTTCCTCCTCCCTTCCTTCTTCCTTCTCTTTCTTCTCGTCTGCCTTCCTTCCTTCCTTCCTTCTCTTTCTTCTCGTCTTCCTTCCTTCCTTCCTTCTATTTCTTCGTCTGCCGTCCTTCCTCCTCTTTCTTCTCGTCTGCCTCCCTTCCTTCCTTCTCTTTCTTCTCGTCTGCCTTCCTTCCTTCCTTCCTTCTCTTTCTTCTCGTCTGTCTTCCTTCCTTCCTTCCTTCTCTTTCTTCTCGTCTGCCTTCCTTCCTTCCTTCTTTCTTCGTCTGCACTTCCCCCTTCCTTCCTTCTCTTTCTTCTCGTCTGCCTTCCTTCCTTCCTTCCTTCTCTTTCTTCTCGTCTGCCTTCCTTCCTTCCTTCTCTTTCTTCTCGTCTGCCTCCCTTCCTTCCTTCTCTTTCTTCTCGTCTGCCTTCCTTCCTTCCTTCCTTCTCTTTCTTCTCGTCTCCTTCCTTCCTCTTCCTCTCTTCCTTCTCTTTCTTCTCGTCTGCCTTCCTTCCTTCCTTCCTTCCTTCTCTTTCTTCTCGTCTGCCTTCCTTCCTTCCTTCCTTCTCTTTCTTCTCGTCTGCCTCCCTTCCTTCCTTCTCTTTCTTCTCGTCTGCCTTCCTTCCTTCCTTCCTTCTCTTTCTTCTCGTCTTCCTTCCTTCCTTCCTTCCTTCTCTTTCTTCTCGTATGCCTTCCTTCCTTCCTTCCTTCTCTTTCTTCTCGTCTTCCTTCCTTCCTTCCTTCTCTTTCTTCTCGTCTGCCTTCCTTCCTTCCTTCTCTTTCTTCTCGTCTGCCTTCCTTCCTTCCTTCCTTCTCTTTCTTCTCGTCTGCCGTCCTTCCTTCCTTCCTTCTCTTTCTTCTCGTCTGCCGTCCTTCCTTCCTTCTCTTTCTTCTCGTCTCCCTTCCTTCCTTCCTTCCTTCTCTTTCTTCTCGTCTTCCTTCCTTCCTTCCTTCTCTTTCTTCTCGTCTGCCTTCCTTCCTTCCTTCCTTCTCTTTCTTCTCGTCTGCCTTCCTTCCTTCCTTCCTTCTCTTTCTTCTCGTCTGCCTTCCTTCCTTCTCTTTCTTCTCGTCTGCCTTCCTTCCTTCCTTCCTCCTCTTTCTTCTCGTCTGCCTTCCTTCCTTCTTTCCTTCTCTTTCTTCTCGTCTTCCTTCCTTCCTTCCTTCTCTTTCTTCTCGTCTGCCTTCCTTCCTTCCTTCCTTCCTTCTCTTTCTTCTCGTCTTCCTTCCTTCCTTCCTTCTCTTTCTTCTCCTCTGCCTTCCTTCCTTCCTTCCTTCTCTTTCTTCTCGTCTGCCTTCCTTCCTTCCTTCTCTTTCGTCTCGTCTGCCTTCCTTCCTTCCTTCTCTTTCTTCTCGTCTGCCTCCCTTCCTTCCTTCTCTTTCTTCTCGTCTGCCTCCCTTCCTTCCTTCTCTTTCTTCTCGTCTGCCTTCCTTCCTTCCTTCTCTTTCTTCTCGTCTGCCTTCCTTCCTTCCTTCTCTTTCTTCTCGTCTGCCTCCCTTCCTTCCTTCTCTTTCTTCTCGTCTGCCTTCCTTCCTTCCTTCTCTTTCTTCTCGTCTGCCTTCCTTCCTTCCTTCTCTTTCTCTTCTCGTCTGCCTTCCTTCCTTCCTTTCTCTTTCTTCTCGTCTGCCTTCTTCCTTCCTTCCTTCTTCTCTTCTTCTCGTCTTCCTTCCTTCCTTCTTCCTTCTGTTTCTTCTCGTCTGCCTTCCTTCCTTCCTTCTCTTTCTTCTCGTCTGCCTTCCTTCCTTCCTTCCTTCTCTTTCTTCTCGTCTGCCTCCCTTCCTTCCTTCTCTTTCTTCTCGTCTGCCTCCCTTCCTTCCTTCCTTCTCTTTCTTCTCGTCTGCCTTCCTTCCTTCCTTCCTTCCTTCTCTTTTCTTCGTCTGCCTCCCTTCCTTCCTTCTCTTTCTTCTCGTCTGCCTCCCTTCCTTCCTTCTCTTTCTTCTCGTCTGCCTTCCTTCCTTCCTTCCTTCTCTTTCTTCTCGTCTGCCTCCCTTCCTTCCTTCTCTTTCTTCTCGTCTGCCTTCCTTCCTTCCTTCTCTTTCTTCTCGTCTGCCGTCCTTCCTTCCTTCCTTCTCTTTCTTCTCGTCTGCCGTCCTTCCTTCCTTCCTTCCTTTCTCTTCTTTCTTTCTCGTCTGCCTCCCTTCCTTCCTTCTCTTTCTTCTCGTCTGCCTCCCTTCCTTCCTTCTCTTTCTTCTCGTCTGCCTCCCTTCCTTCCTTCTCTTTCTTCTCGTCTGCCTTCCTTCCTTCCTTCCTTCCTTCTCTTTCTTCTCGTCTGCCTCCCTTCCTTCCTTCTCTTTCTTCTCGTCTGCCTCCCTTCCTTCCTTCTCTTTCTTCTCGTCTGCCTTCCTTCCTTCCTTCTTCCTTCCTTCTTCTTTCTTCTCGTCTGCCTCCCTTCCTTCCCTTTCTTCTCTTTCTTCGTCTGCCTCCTTCCTTCCTTCTCTTTCCTCTCGTCTGCCTTCCTTCCTTCCTTCCTTCTCTTCTTCTCGTCTGCCTCCCTTCCTTCCTTCTTCTTCTCGTCTTGCCTCTCCCTTCCTTCCTTCTTCTTTCTCGTCTGCCTCCTTCCTTCCCTTTCTTCTCGTCTGCCTTCCTTCCTTCCTTCCTTCTCTTTCTTCTCGTCTGCCTCCCTTCCTTCCTTCTCTTTCTTCTCGTCTGCCTCCCTTCCTTCCTTCTCTTTCTTCTCGTCTGCCGTCCTTCCTTCCTTCCTTCTCTTTCTTCTCGTCTGCCGTCCTTCCTTCCTTCCTTCTCTTTCTTCTCGTCTGCCTTCCTTCCTTCCTTCTCTTTCTTCTCGTCTGCCTTCCTTCCTTCCTTCCTTCTCTTTCTTCTCGTCTGCCGTCCTTCCTTCCTTCCTTCTCTTTCTTCTCGTCTGCCTTCCTTCCTTCCTTCTCTTTCTTCTCGTCTGCCTTCCTCCCTTCCTTCCTTCTCTTTCTTCTCGTCTGCCTTCCTTCCTTCTCTTTCTTCTCGTCTGCCTTCCTTCCTTCCTTCCTTCTCTTCTTCTCGTCTGCCGTCCTTCCTTCCTTCCCTTCTTCTTCTTCTCGCCTTCCTTCCTTCCTTCTCTTTCTTCTCGTCTGCCTTCCTTCCTTCCTTCTCTTTCTTCTCGTCTGCCTTCCTTCCTTCCTTCTCTTTCTTCTCGTCTGCCTTCCTTCCTTCTCTTTCTCTTTCTTCTCGTCTTCCTTCCTTCCCTCCTTTTCTTTCTTCTCGCCTTCCTCCTCTTCCTTCCTTCTCTTCTTTCTTCTCGTCTGCCTTCCTTCCTTCCTTCTCTTTCTTCTCGTCTGCCTTCCTTCCTTCCTTCTCTTTCTTCTCGTCTGCCTCCCTTCCTTCCTTCTCTTTCTTCTCGTCTGCCGTCCTTCCTTCCTTCTCTTTCTTCTCGTCTGCCTTCCTTCCTTCCTTCTCTTTCTTCTCGTCTGCCTTCCTTCCTTCCTTCTCTTTCTTCTCGTCTGCCTTCCTTCCTTCTCTTTCTCTTTCTTCTCGTCTTCCTTCCTTCCCTCCTTTTCTTTCTTCTCGTCTGCCTTCCTTCCTTCCTTCCTTCTCTTTCTTCTCGTCTGCCTCCCTTTCTTCCTTCTCTTTCTTCTCGTCTGCCTTCCTTCCTTCCTTCCTTCCTTCTTCTCTTTCTTCTTGTCTGCCTTCCTTTCTTCCTTCTCTTCTTTCTTCTCGTCTGCCTCCCTTCCTTCCTCTCTTTCTTCTCGTCTGCCTTCCTTCCTTCCTTCTCTTTTCTTCGTCTGCCTCCCTTCCTTCCTTCTCTTTCTTCTCGTCTGCCTTCCTTCCTTCCTTCTCTTTCTTCTCGTCTGCCTTCCTTCCTTCCTTCTCTTTCTTCTCGTCTGCCTTCCTTCCTTCCTTCTCTTTCTTCTCGCTCCGCCTTCCTTTCTTCCTTCTTTCTTTCTCGTCTGCCTTCCTTCCTTCCTTCTCTTTCTTCTCGTCTGCCTTCCTTCCTTCCTTCTCTTTCTTCTCGTCTGCCTTCCTTCCTTCCTTCCTTCTCGTCTGCCTTCCTTCCTTCCTTCTCTTTCTTCTCATCTGCCTTCCTTCCTTCCTTCCTTCCTTCTCGTCTGCCTTCCTTCCTTCCTTCTCTTTCTTCTCGTCTGCCTTTCTTCCTTCCTTCTCTTTCTTCTCGTCTGCCTTCCTTCCTTCCTTCTCTTTCTTCTCGTCTGCCTCCCTTCCTTTCCTTTCTTCTCGTCTGCCTTCCTTCCTTCCTTCCTTCTCTTTCTTCTCGTCTGCCTTCCTTCCTTCCTTCCTTCTCTTTCTTCTCGTCTGCCTTCCTTCCTTCCTTCTCTTTCTTCTCGTCTGCCTTCCTTCCTTCTCTTTCTTCTCGTCTGCCTTCCTTCCTTCCTTCCCTTTCTCGTCTGCCTTCTTCCCTTCTTTCCTCTTTCTTCTCTCTTTCTTCTCGTCTGCCTTCCTTCCTTCTTTTTCTTCTCGTCTGCCTCCCTTCCTTCCTTCTCTTTCTTCTTGTCTGCCTTCCTTCCTTCCTTCCTTCTCTTTCTTCTCGTCTGCCTTCCTTCCTTCTTTTTCTTCTCATCTGCCTCCCTTCCTTCCTTCTCTTTCTTCTCGTCTGCCTTCCTTCCTTCTCTTTCTTCTCGTCTGCCTTCCTTCCTTCCTTCCTTCTCTTTCTTCTCGTCTGCCTTCCTTCCTTCTCTTTCTTCTCGTCTGCCTTCCTTCCTTCTCTTTCTTCTCGTCTGCCTTCCTTCTTTCCTTCCTTCTCTTTCTTCTCGTCTGCCTTCCTTCCTTCTCTTTCTTCTCGTCTGCCTTCCTTCCTTCCTTCCTTCTCTTTCTTCTCGTCTGCCGTCCTTCCTTCCTTCCTTCTCTTTCTTCTCGTCTGCCTTCCTTCCTTCCTTCTCTTTCTTCTCGTCTGCCTTCCTTCCTTCCTTCTCTTTCTTCTCGTCTGCCTTCCTTCCTTCCTTCTCTTTCTTCTCGTCTGCCTTCCTTCCTTCCTTCTCTTTCTTCTCGTCTGCCTTCCTTCCTTCCTTCTCTTTCTTCTCGTCTTCCTTCCTTCCCTCCTTTTCTTTCTTCTCGTCTGCCTTCCTTCCTTCCTTCTCTTTTCTTCTCGTCTCCTTCCTTCCTTCCTTCTCTTCTTCTCTCTCGTCTGCCTTCCTTCCTTCCTTCTCTTTCTTCTCGTCTGCCTTCCTTCCTTCCTCCCTTCTCTTTCTTCTCGTCTGCCTTCCTTCCTTCCTCTTCTCTTTCTTCGTCTCCTTCCTTCCTTCCTTCTCTTTCTTCTCGTCTGCCTTCCTTCCTTCCTTCTCTTTCTTCTCGTCTGCCTTCCTTCCTTCCTTCCTTCTCTTTCTTCTCGTCTGCCTTCCTTCCTTCTCTTTCTTCTCGTCTGCCTTCCTTCCTTCCTTCCTTCTCTTTCTTCTCGTCTGCCTTCCTTCCTTCCTTCTCTTTCTTCTCGTCTGCCTTCCTTCCTTCCTTCTCTTTCTTCTCGCCTGCCTCCCTTCCTTCTCTTTCTTCTCGTCTGCCTTCCTTCCTTCCTTCCTTCTCGTCTGCCTTCCTTCCTTCCTTCTCTTTCTTCTCGTCTGCCTTCCTTCCTTCTTCTCTTTCTTCTCGTCTGCCTCCCCTTCCTTCCTTCCTTCTCTTCTTCTCGTCTGTCCTCTCCTTCCTTCCTTCCTTCTCTTTCTTCTCGTCTGCCGTCCTTCCTTCCTTCCTTCTCTTTCTTCTCGTCTGCCTTCCTTCCTTCCTTCTCTTTCTTCTCGTCTGCCTTCCTTCCTTCCTTCTCTTTCTTCTCGTCTGCCTTCCTTCCTTCCTTCTCTTTCTTCTCGTCTCCCTTCCTTCCTTCCTTCTCTTTCTTCTCGTCTGCCTTCCTTCCTTCCTTCTCTTTCTTCTCGTCTGCCTTCCTTCCTTCCTTCTCTTTCTTCTCGTCTGCCTTCCTTCCTTCCTTCTCTTTCTTCTCGTCTGCCTCCCTTCCTTCCTTCTCTTTCTTCTCGTCTGCCTTCCTTCCTTCCTTCTCTTTCTCTTCTTCTCGTCTGCCTTCCTTCCTTCCCTTCTCTTTCTTCTCGTCTGCTTCCTTCCTTCTCTTTCCTCTCGTCTGCCTCCCTTCCTCCTCTTCTTCTTCCCTCGTCTGCCTTCCTTCCTTCCTTCCTTCTCTTTCTTCTCGTCTGCCTCCCTTCCTTCCTTCTCTTTCCTCTCGTCTGCCTTCCTCCCTTCCTTCCTTCTCTTTCTTCGTCTGCCTTCCTTCCCTTCCTTCTCTTTCTTCTTCTTCTCGTCTGCCGTCCTTCCTTCCCTTCTCTCTTTCTTCGCGTCTGCCTCCCTTCCTTCCTTCTCTTTCTCTTCTCGTCTGCCGTCCTTCCTCTTCCTTCTCTTCTTTCTTCTCGTCTGCCTTCCTTCCTTCCTTCTTTTCTTCGTCTGCCTTCCTTCCTTCCTTCTCTTTCTTCGTCTGCCTTCCTTCCTTCTCTTTCTCTTCTTCTCGTCTTCCCTTCCTTCCCTCCTTTTCTTCTCGTCTGCCTTCCTTCCTTCCTTCCTTCTCTTTCTTCTCGTCTGCCTCCCTTTCTTCCTTCTCTCTTTCTTCTCGTCTGCCTTCCTTCCTTCCTTCTCTTTCTTCTCGTCTGCCTTCCTTCCTTCCTTCTCTTTCTTCTCGTCTGCCTTCCTTCCTTCTCTTTCTTCTCGTCTGCCTTCCTCCCTTCCTTCTCTTTCTTCTCGTCTGCCTTCCTTCCTTCCTTCTCTTTCTTCTCGTCTGCCTTCCTTCCTTCTCTTTCTTCTCGTCTGCCTTCCTTCCTTCCTTCCCTTTCTTCTCGTCTGCCTTCCTTCTTTCCTTCTTCTTCCTTCTCTTTCTTCTTCTCGTCTGCCTTCCTTCCTTCTTTTCTTTCTCGCCTGCCTCCCTTCCTTCCTTCTCTTTCTTCTTGTCTGCCTTCCTTCCTTTCCTTCTTCCTTCTCTTTCTTCTCGTCTGCCTTCCTTCCTTCCTTCTTCTTCTTCTCGTCTTCCTTCCTTCCTTCCTTCTCTTTCTTCTCGTCTGCCTTCCTTCCTTCCTTCTCTTTCTTCTCGTCTGCCTTCCTTCCTTCCTTCTCTTTCTTCTCGTCTGCCTCCCTTCCTTCCTTCTCTTTCTTCTCGTCTGCCTTCCTTCCTTCCTTCTCTTTCTTCTCGTCTGCCTTCCTTCCTTCCTTCCTTCTCGTCTGCCTTCCTTCCTTCCTTCTCTTTCTTCTCATCTGCCTTCCTTCCTTCCTTCCTTCTCGTCTGCCTTCCTTCCTTCCTTCTCTTTCTTCTCGTCTACCTTCCTTCCTTCCTTCTCTTCTTCTCGTCTTGCCTTCCTTCCTTCCTTCTCTTTCTTCGTCTGCCTCCTTCCTTCCTTCTCTCTTTCTCGTCTGCCTTCCTTTCCTTCCTTCTTCTCTTTCTTCTCGTCTGCCTTCCTCTTCCTTCCTTCTTCTTCTTCCTTTCGTCTGCCTTCCTTCCTTCCTTCCTTCTCTTTCTTCTCGTCTGCCTTCCTTCCTTCCTTCTCTTTCTTCTCGTCTGCCTTCCTTCCTTCTCTTTCTTCTCGTCTGCCTTCCTTCCTTCCTTCCCTTTCTTCTCGTCTGCCTTCCTTCTTTCCTTCCTTCTCTTTCTTCTCGTCTGCCTTCCTTCCTTCTTTTTCTTCTCGTCTGCCTCCCTTCCTTCCTTCTCTTTCTTCTTGTCTGCCTTCCTTCCTTCCTTCCTTCTCTTTCTTCTCGTCTGCCTTCCTTCCTTCTTTTTCTTCTCATTTGCCTCCCTTCCTTCCTTCTCTTTCTTCTCGTCTGCCTTCCTTCCTTCTCTTTCTTCTCGTCTGCCTTCCTTCCTTCCTTCCTTCTCTTTCTTCTCGTCTGCCTTCCTTCCTTCTCTTTCTTCTCGTCTGCCTTCCTTCCTTCTCTTTCTTCTCGTCTGCCTTCCTTCTTTCCTTCCTTCTTCTTCTCTTCTTTCTCGTCTGCCTTCCTTCCTTCTCTTTCTTCTCGTCTGCCTTCCTTCCTCTCCCTTCCTTCTCTTTCTTCTCGTCTGCCTTCCTTCCTTCCTTCCTTCTCTTTCTTCTCGTCTGCCTTCCTTCCTTCTCTTTCTTCTCGTCTGCCTTCCTTCCTTCCTTCTCTCTCTTCTCGTCTGCCTTCCTTCCTTCCTTCTTCTTCCTCTTTCTTCTCGTCTGCCTTCCTTCCTTCCTTCTCTTTCTTCTCGTCTGCCTTCCTTCCTTCCTTCTCTTTCTTCTCGTCTGCTTTCCTTCCTTCCTTCTCTTTCTTCTCGCTCCGCCTTCCCCTTCCTTCCTTCCTTCTCTTTCTTCTCGTCTGCCTTCCTTCCTTCCTTCTCTTTCTTCTCGTCTCCCTTCCTTCCTTCCTTCTCTTTCTTCTCGTCTTCCTTCCTTCCCTCCTTTTCTTTCTTCTCGTCTGCCTTCCTTCCTTCCTTCCTTCTCTTTCTTCTCGTCTGCCTTCCTTCCTTCCTTCTCTTTCTTCTCGTCTTCCTTCCTTCCTTCCTTCTCTTTCTTTCTCGTCTGCCTTCCTTCCTTCCTTCTCTTTCTTCTCGTCTGCCTTCCTTCCTTCTCTTTCTCTTTCTTCTCGTCTTCCTTCCTTCCCTCCTTTTCTTTCTTCTCGTCTGCCTTCCTCCCTTCCTTCCTTCTCTTTCTTCTCGTCTGCCTTCCTTCCTTCCTTCTCTTTCTTCTCGTCTGCCTTCCTTCCTTCCTTCTCTTTCTTCTCGTCTGCCTCCCTTCCTTCCTTCTCTTTCTTCTCGTCTGCCTTCCTTCCTTCCTTCTCTTTCTTCTCGTCTGCCTTCCTTCCTTCCTTCTCTTTCTTCTCGTCTGCCTTCCTTCCTTCCTTCTCTTTCTTCTCGTCTGCCTTCCTTCCTTCCTTCTCTTTCTTCTCGTCTGCCTTCCTTCCTTCCTTCTCTTTCCTCTCGTCTGCCTTCCTTCCTTCCTTCTCTTTCTTCTCGTCTGCCTTCCTTCCTTCCTTCCTTCTCTTTCTTCTCGTCTGCCTTCCTTCCTTCCTTCTCTTTCCTCTCGTCTGCCTTCCTTCCTTCCTTCCTTCTCTTTCTTCTCGTCTGCCCTCCTTCCTTCCTTCCTTCTCTTTCTTCTCGTCTGCTTCCCTTCCTTCCTTCTCTTTCTTCTCGTCTGCCTTCCTTCCTTCTCTTTCTTCTCGTCTGCCTTCCTTCCTTCCTTCTCTTTCTTCTCGTCTGCCTTCCTTTCTTCCTTCTCTTTTCTTCTCGTCTGCCTTCCTTCCTTCTCTTTCTTCTCGTCTGCCTCCCTTCCTTCCTTCTCTTTCTTCTCGTCTGCCTTCCTTCCTTCCTTCCTTCTCTTCCTTCTCGTCTGCCTTCCTTCCTTCCTTCTCTTTCTTCTCGTCTGCCTTCCTTCCTTCCTTCTCTTTCTTCTCGTCTGCCTTCCTTCCTTCCTTCTCTTTCTTCTCGTCTGCCTTCCTTCCTTCCTTCCTTCCTTCTCTTTCTTTCTCGTCTGCCTCCTTCCTTCCTTCTTCTTTCTTCGTCTGCCTTCCTTCCTTCCTTTCTCGTCTGCCATCTTTCCTTCCTTCTTTCTTCTTGTCTGCCTTCCTTCCTTCCTTCCTTTTCTTTCTTCTCGTCTCCCTTCCTTCTCTTTCTTCTCGTCTGCCTTCCTTCCTTCCTTCTCTTTCTTCTCGTCTGCCGTCCTTCCTTCCTTCCTTCTCTTTCTTCTCGTCTGCCTTCCTTCCTTCCTTCCTTCTCTTTCTTCTCGTCTGCCGTCCTCCCTTCCTTCTCTTTCTTCTCGTCTGCCTTCCTTCCTTCCTTCTCTTTCTTCTCGTCTGCCGTCCTTCCTTCCTTCCTTCTCTTTCTTCTCGTCTGCCTTCCTTCCTTCCTTCCTTCTCTTTCTTCTCGTCTGCCGTCCTCCCTTCCTTCTCTTTCTTCTCGTCTGCCTTCCTTCCTTCCTTCTCTTTCTTCTCGTCTGCCTTCCTTCCTTCCTTCTCTTTCTTCTCGTCTGCCTTCCTTCCTTCCTTCTCTTTCTTCTCGTCTGCCTTCCTCCCTTCCTTCTCTTTCTTCTCGTCTGCCTTCCTTCCTTCCTTCCTTCTCTTTCTTCTCGTCTGCCTTCCTTCCTTCCTTCCTTCTCTTTCTTTTCGTCTGCCTTCCTTCCTTCCTTCCTTCTTTCTTCTCGTCTGCCTTCCTTCCTTCTTCTTTCTTCGTCTGCCTTCCTTCCTTCCTTCTCTTCTTTCTTCTCGTCTGCCTTCCTTCCTTCCTTTCTTCTTCTCGTCTGCCTTCCTCCCTTCCTTCCTTCTCTTTCTTCTCGTCTGCCTTCCTTCCTTCCTTCTTTCTCTTCCTTCTCTTTCTTCTCGTCTGCCTTCCTTCCTTCTCTTTCTTCTCGTCTGCCTTCCTTCCTTCCTTCTTTCTCTTCCTTCTCTTTCTTCTCGTCTGCCTCCCTTCCTTCTCTTTCTTCTCGTCTGCCTTCCTCCCTTCCTTCTCTTTCTTCTCGTCTGCCTTCCTTCCTTCCTTCTCTTTCTTCTTCGTCTCCCTTCCTTCCTTCCTTCTTCTTCTCTCGTCTGCCTTCCTTCCTTCCTTCTCTTTCTTCTCGTCTGCCTTCCTTCCTTCCTTCTCTTTCTTCTCGTCTGCCTTCCTTCCTTCCTTCTCTTCTTCTCTTCTTCTCTCGTCTGCCTTCCTCCCTTCCTTCCTTCTCTTTCTTCTCGTCTGCCTTCCTTCCTTCCTTCTCTTTCTTCTCGTCTGCCTTCCTTCCTTCCTTCCTTCTCTTTCTTCTCGTCTGCCTTCCTTCCTTCCTTCTCTTTCTTCTCGTCTGCCTTCCTTCCTTCCTTCTCTTTCTTCTCGTCTGCCTTCCTTCCTTCCTTCTTTCTCTTTCTTCTCGTCTGCCTTCCTTCCTTCCTTCTCTTTCTTCTCGTCTGCCTTCCTCCCTTCCTTCCTTCTCTTTCTTCTCGTCTGCCTTCCTTCCTTCCTTCCTTCTCTTTCTTCTCGTCTGCCTTCCTTCCTTCCTTCTCTTTCTTCTCGTCTGCCTTCCTTCCTTCCTTCTCTTTCTTCTCGTCTGCCTTCCTTCCTTCCTTCTCTTTCTTCTCGTCTGCCTTCCTTCCTTCTTTCTCTTTCTTCTCGTCTCCCCTTCCTTCCTTCCTCTTCTCTTCCTTTCTTCTCGTCTGCCTTCCTTCCTTCCTTCTTTCTCTTTCTTCTCGTTTGCCTTCCTTCCTTCTTTTCCTTCTCTTTTCTCGTCTGCCTTCCTTCCTTCCTTCTCTTTCTTCTCGTTTGCCTTCCTTCCTTCCTTCTCTTTCTTCTCGTCTGCCTTCCTTCCTTCTCTTTCTTCTCGTCTGCCTTCCTTCCTTCCTTCTCTTTCTTCTCGTTTGCCTTCCTTCCTTCCTTCTCTTTCTTCTCGTTTGCCTTCCTTCCTTCCTTCTCTTTCTTCTCGTCTGCCTTCCTTCCTTCCTTCCTTCTTTTTCTTCTCGTCTGCCTTCCTTCCTTCCTTCCTTCTCTTTCTTCTCGTCTGCCTTCCTTCCTTCCTTCCTTCTCTTTCTTCTCGTCTGCCTTCCTTCCTTCCTTCTTTCTCTTTCTTCTCGTCTCCCTTCCTTCCTTCCTTCCTTCTCTTTCTTCTCGTCTGCCTTCCTTCCTTCCTTCCTTCTCTTTCTTCTCGTCTGCCTTCCTTCCTTCCTTCTTTCTCTTTCTTCTCGTCTCCCTTCCTTCCTTCCTTCCTTCTCTTTCTTCTCGTCTGCCTTCCTTCCTTCCTTCTTTCTCTTTCTTCTCGTTTGCCTTCCTTCCTTCTTTCCTTCTCTTTCTTCTCGTCTCCCTTCCTTCCTCCCTTCCTTCTCTTTCCTCTCGTCTGCCTTCCTCCCTTCCTTCTCTTTCCTCTCGTCTGCCTTCCTTCCTTCCTTCTTTCTCTTTCTTCTCGTTTGCCTTCCTTCCTTCCTTCCTTCTCTTTCTTCTCGTCTGCCTTCCTTCCTTCCTTCTCTTTCCTCTCGTCTGCCTTCCTTCCTTCCTTCTCTTTCTTCTCGTCTGCCTTCCTTCCTTCCTTCTCTTTCTTCTCGTCTGCCTCCCTTCCTTCCTTCTCTTTCTTCTCGTCTGCCTCCCTTCCTTCCTTCCTTCTCTTTCTTCTCGTCTGCCTTCCTTCCTTCCTTCTCTTTCTTCTCGTCTGCCTCCTCCTTCCTTCTTCGTCTGCCTCCCTCTTCCCTCTTTCCTTCTTCCTTCTCTTTCTTCTCGTCTGCCTTCCTTCCTTCCTTCTCTTTCTTCTCGTCTGCCTTCCTTCCTTCTTTCTCTTTCTTCTCGTCTGCCTTCCTTCCTTCCTTCCTTCTCTTTCTTCTCGTCTGCCATCCTTCCTCCTTCTCTTTCTTCTCGTCTGCCTTCCTTCCTTCCTTCTCTTTCTTCTCGTCTGCCTTCCTTCCTTCCTTCTCTTTCCTCTCGTCTGCCTTCCTTCCTTCCTTCTCTTTCTTCTCGTCTGCCTTCCTTCCTTCTCTTTCTTCTCGTCTGCCTTCCTTCCTTCCTTCCTTCTCTTTCTTCTCGTCTGCCTTCCTTCCTTCCTTCTCTTTCTTCTCGTCTGCCTTCCTTCCTTCCTTCTCTTTCTTCTCGTCTGCCTTCCTTCCTTCCTTCTCTTTCTTCTCGTCTGCCTTCCTTCCTTCCTTCCTTCTCTTTCTTCTCGTCTGCCATCCTTCCTCCTTCTCTTTCTTCTCGTCTGCCTTCCTTCCTTCCTTCTCTTTCCTCTCGTCTGCCTTCCTTCCTTCCTTCTCTTTCTTCTCGTCTGCCTTCCTTCCTTCCTTCTCTTTCTTCTCGTCTGCCTCCCTTCCTTCCTTCCTTCTCTTTCTTCTCGTCTGCCTTCCTTCCTTCCTTCCTTCTCTTTCTTCTCGTCTGCCTTCCTTCCTTCCTTCTCTTTCTTCTCGTCTGCCTTCCTTCCTTCCTTCCTTCTCTTTCTTCTCGTCTGCCTTCCTTCCTTCCTTCTCTTTCTTCTCGTCTGCCTTCCTTCCTTCCTTCTCTTTCCTCTCGTCTGCCTTCCTTCCTTCCTTCTCTTTCTTCTCGTTTGCCTTCCTTCCTTCCTTCTCTTTCTTCTCGTCTGCCTTCCTTCCTTCCTTCTCTTTCTTCTCGTCTGCCTTCCTTCCTTCCTTCTCTTTCTTCTCGTCTGCCTTCCTTCCTTCCTTCTCTTTCTTCTCGTCTGCCTTCCTTCCTTCCTTCTCTTTCTTCTCGTCTGCCTTCCTTCCTTCCTTCCTTCTCTTTCTTCTCGTCTGCCTCCTTCCTTCCTTCCTTCCTTCTCTTTCTTCTCGTCTGCCTTCCTTCCTTCCTTCTCTTTCTTCTCGTCTGCCTTCCTTCCTTCCTTCCCTTTCTTCTCGTCTTCCTTCCTTCCTTCCTTCTCTTCTTCTCGTCTGCCTTCCTTCCTTCCTTTCCTTCTCTTCTTCTCGGCTGCCTCCCTTCCTTCCTTCCTTCTCTTTCTTCTCGTCTGCCTCCCTTCCTTCCTTCTCTTTCTTCTCGTCTGCCTCCCTTCCTTCCTTCTCTTTCTTCTCGTCTGCCTTCCTTCCTTCCTTCCTTCTCTTTCTTCTCGTCTGCCTTCCTTCCTTCCTTCCTTCTCTTTCTTCTCGTCTGCCTTCCTTCCTTCCTTCCTTCCTTCTCTTTCTTCTCGTCTGCCTTCCTTCCTTCCTTCTCTTTCTTCTCGTCTTCCTTCCTTCCTCTTCCTTCTCTTTCCTCTCGTCTGGCCTTCCTTCCTTCCTTCTTTCTTTCTGCCTGCCTTCCTTCCTTCTTTCTCTTTCTTCTCGTCTGCCTTCCTTCCTTCCTTCGCTTTCTTCTCGTCTGCCTTCCTTCCTTCCTTCTTCTTTCTCGTCTGCCTTCCTTCCTTCCTTCTCTTTCTCTTCGTCTGCCTTCCTTCCTTCTTTCTCTTTCTTCTCGTCTGCCTTCCTTCCTTCTTTCTCTTTCTTCTCGTCTGCCTTCCTTCCTTCCTTCTCTTTCTTCGTCTTCCTTCCT
Source organism: Penaeus japonicus (assembly GCA_017312705.2). Classification (NCBI taxonomy): domain Eukaryota; kingdom Metazoa; phylum Arthropoda; class Malacostraca; order Decapoda; family Penaeidae; genus Penaeus; species Penaeus japonicus. The sequence continues at coordinate 147,702 of BOPN01002333.1, read as the reverse complement.
TCCTCTTCTCTTCTTCGTCTGCCTTCCTTCCTTCCTTCGCTTTCTTCGTCTGCCTCCTTCCTTCCTTCTCTTTCTTCTCGTCTGCCTTCCTTCCTTCCTTCTCTTTCTTCTCGTCTGCCTTCCTTCCTTCCTTCTCTTTCTTCTCGTCTGCCTTCCTTTCTTTTCCTTCTCTCTTCCTTCCTTCTCTTTCTTCGTCTGCCTTCCTTCCTTCCTTCTTCCTTCTTCTTTCTTCTCGTCTGCCTTCCTTCCTTCCTTCTCTTTCTTCTCGTCTGCCTTCCTTCCTTCCTTCCTTCTCTTTCTTCTCGTCTGCCGTCCTTCCTTCCTTCTCTTTCTTCTCGTCTGCTTCCCTTCCTTCCTTCTCTTTCTTCTCGCCTGCCTCCTTCCTCCCCTTCTCTTCTTCTCGTCTGCCTTCCTTCCTTCCTTCTCTTTCTTCTCGTCTTCCGTCCTTCCTTCCTCTCTCTTTCTTCTCGTCTGCCGTCCTTCCTTCCTTCTCTTTCTTCTCGTCTGCCTTCCTTCCTTCCTTCTCTTTCTTCTCGCCTCCCCCCTTCCTTCCTTCCTTCTCTTTCTTCTCGTCTGCCTTCCTTCCTTCTTCCCTTTCCTTTCTTCCTCGTCTGCCTTCCTTCCTTCCTTCTCTTCTTCTCGTCTGCCTTCCTTCCTCCTCTTCTCTTCTCTTCCTTCCTTCTCTTTCTTCTCGTCTGCCTTCTTTCCTTCCTCTTCTTCTTCGCTTTCTTCTCGTCTGCCTTCCTTCCTTCCTTCTCTTTCCTCTCGTCTGCCTTCCTTCCTTCCTTCTCTTTCTTCTCGTCTGCCTTCCTTCCTTCCTTCTCGTCTGCCTTCCTTCCTTCCTTCTCTTTCTTCTCGTCTGCCTTCCTTCCTTCCTTCCTTCTCTTTCTTCTCGTCTGCCTTCCTTCCTTCCTTCCTTCTCTTTCTTCTCGTCTGCCTTCCCTTCCTTTCCTTTCTTCTTCTTTCTTCTCGTCTGCCGTCCTTCCTTCCTTCCTTCTCTTTCTTCTCGTCTGCCGTCCTTCCTTCCTTCCTTCTCTTTCTTCTCGTCTGCCTTCCTTTCTTCCTTCTCTTTCTTCTCGTCTGCCTCCCTTCCTTCCTTCTCTTTCTTCTCGTCTGCCTTCCTTCCTTCCTTCTCTTTCTTCTCGTCTGCCTTCCTTCCTTCCTTCCTTCCTTCTCTTTCTTCTCGTCTGCCTTCCTTCCTTCCTTCTCTTTCTTCTCGTCTGCCTCCCTTCCTTCCTTCCTTCTCTTTCTTCTCGTCTGCCTTCCTTCCTTCTTTCTCTTTCTTCTCGTCTGCCTTCCTTCCTTCCTTCTCTTTCTTCTCGTCTGCCTTCCTTCCTTCCTTCTCTTTCTTCTCGTCTGCCTTCCTTCCTTCCTTCTCTTTCTTCTCGTCTGCCTTCCTTCCTTCCTTCTCTTTCTTCTCGTCTGCCTTCCTTCCTTCCTTCCTTCCTTCTCTTTCTTCTCGTCTGCCTTCCTTCCTTCCTTCTCTTTCTTCTCGTCTGCCTTCCTTCCTTCCTTCTTTCTCTTTCTTCTCGTCTGCCTTCCTTCCTTCCTTCTCTTTCTTCTCGTCTGCCTTCCTTCCTTCCTTCTCTTTCTTCTCGTCTGCCTTCCTTCCGTCCTTCTCTTTCTTCTCGTCTGCCTCCTCTTCTTCCTCTTCCTTCTTCTCTTTCTTCGTCTGCCTTCCTTCCTTCCTTCTCTTTCTCTTTCCTCTGGCCTGCCTTCCTTCCTTCCTTCTCTTTCTTCTCGTCTGCCTTCCTTCCTTCCTTCTCTTTCTTCTCGTCTGCCTTCCTTCCTTCCTTCCTTCTCTTTCCTCTCGTCTGCCTTCCTTCCTTCCTTCTCTTTCCTCTCGTCTCCCTTCCTTCCTTCCTTCTTTCTCTTTCCTCTCGTCTGCCTTCCTTCCTTCCTTCTTCTTCTTTCCTCGTCTCCCTTCCTTCCTTCCTTCTTTCTTTCCTCTCCGTCTGCCTTCCTTCCTTCCTTTCTCTTTCTCTTCTCGTCTGCCTTCCTTCCTTCCTTCTCTTTCTTCTCGTCTGCCTTCCTTCCTTCCTTCTTCTCTTTCGTCTCGTCTGCCTCCTTCCTTCCTTCCTTCTCTTCTTCTCGTCTGCCTTCCTTCCTCTTCCTTCTTTCTTCTCGTCTGCCTTCCTTCCTTCCTCTCTCTTCTTCTCGTCTCCTCTCCTTCCTTCCTTCTTTCTCTTTCTTCTCGTCTGCCTTCCTTCCTTCCTTCCTTCTCTTTCTTCTCGTCTGCCTTCCTTCCTTCCTTCTCTTTCTTCTCGTCTGCCTCCCTTCCTTCCTTCCTTCTCTTTCTTCTCGTCTGCCTTCCTTCCTTCCTTCTCTTTCTTCTCGTCTGCCTCCCTTCCTTCCTTCCTTCTCTTTCTTCTCGTCTGCCTTCCTTCCTTCCTTCCTTCTCTTTCTTCTCGTCTGCCTTCCTTCCTTCCTTCTCTTTCTTCTCGTCTTCCTTCCTTCCTTCTCTTTCTTTCTCGTCTGCCTTCCTTTCCTTCCTTCTCTTCTTCTCGTCTCCCTTCCTTCTCTTTCTTCTCGTCTGCCTTCCTTCCTTCCTTCTCTTTCTTCTCGTCTGCCTTCCTTCCTTCTCTTTCTTCTCGTCTGCCTTCCTTCCTTCCTTCTCTTTCTTCTCGTCTTCCTTCCTTCCTTCTCTTTCTTCTCGTCTGCCTTCCTTCCTTCCTTCTCTTTCTTCTCGTCTGCCTCCCTTCCTTCCTTCTCTTTCTTCTCGTCTGCCTTCCTTCCTTCCTTCTTTCTCTTTCTTCTCGTCTGCCTTCCTTCCTTCCTTCTCTTTCTTCTCGTCTGCCTTCCTTCCTTCCTTCCTTCTCTTTCTTCTCGTCTGCCCTCCTTCCTTCCTTCTCTTTCTTCTCGTCTCCCTTCCTTCCTTCCTTCTTTCTCTTTCTTTCTCGTCTGCCTTCCTTCCTCTTCTTTCTCTTCTTCTCGTCTGCTCCTCTCCTTCCTTCCTTCTTCTCTTCTTCTCGTCTGCCTTCCTTCCTTCCTTCTCTTTCTTCTCGTCTGCCTTCCTTCCTTCCTTCTCTTTCTTCTCGTCTGCCTTCCTTCCTTCCTTCTCTTTCTTCTCGTCTGCCTTCCTTCCTTCCTTCTCTTTCTTCTCGTCTGCCTTCCTTCCTTCCTTCTCTTTCTTCTCGTCTTCCTTCCTTCCTTCCTTCTCTTTATTCTCGTCTGCCTTCCTTCCTTTCCTTCTCTTCTTCTCGTCTGCCTTCCTTCCTTCCTTCCTTTCTTTTTCTTCTCGTCTCCCTTCCTTCCTTCCTTCTCTTTCTTCTCGTCTGCCTTCCTTCCTTCCTTCCTTCTCTTTCTTCTCGTCTTCCTTCCTTCCTTCCTTCTCTTTCTTCTCGTCTGCCTTCCTTCCTTCCTTCTCTTTCTTCTCGTCTGCCTTCCTTCCTTCCTTCCTTCTCTTTCTTCTCGTCTGCCTTCCTTCCTTCCTTCTCTTTCTTCTCGTCTGCCTTCCTTCCTTCCTTCTTTCTCTTTCTTCTCGTCTGCCTTCCTTCCTTCTCTTTCTCTTTCTTCTCGTCTTCCTTCCTTCCCTCCTTTTCTTTCTTCTCGTCTGCCTTCCTTCCTTCCTTCTCTTTCTTCTCGTCTGCCTTCTTTCCTTCTCTTTCTTCTCGTCTTCCTTCCTTCCTTCCTTTTCTTTCTTCTCGTCTTCCTTCCTTCCTTCCTTCCTTCCTTCCTTCTCTTTCTTCTCGTCTGCCTTCCTTCCTTCCTTCTCTTTCTTCTCGTCTGCCTTCCTTCCTTCTTTCTCTTTCTTCTCGTCTCCCTTCCTTCCTTCCTTCCTTTTCTTTCTTCTCGTCTCCCTTCCTTCCTTCCTTCCTTTTCTTTCTTCTCGTCTTCCTTCCTTCCTTCCTTCTCTTTCTTCTCGTCTCCCTTCCTTCCTTCCTTCCTTTTCTTTCTTCTCGTCTTCCTTCCTTCCTTCCTTCTCTTTCTTCTCGTCTGCCTTCCTTCCTTCCTTCTCTTTCTTCTCGTCTTCCTTCCTTCCTTCTCTTTCTTCTCGTCTGCCTTCCTTCCTTCCTTCTCTTTCTTCTCGTCTGCCTTCCTTCCTTCTCTTTCTTCTCGTCTGCCTTCCTTCCTTCCTTCTCTTTCTTCTCGTCTTCCTTCCTTCCTTCTCTTTCTTCTCGTCTGCCTTCCTTCCTTCCTTCTCTTTCTTCTCGTCTGCCTTCCTTCCTTCTCTTTCTTCTCGTCTGCCTTCCTTCCTTCCTTCTCTTTCTTCTCGTCTTCCTTCCTTCCTTCTCTTTCTTCTCGTCTGCCTTCCTTCCTTCCTTCTCTTTCTTCTCGTCTGCCTTCCTTCCTTCCTTCTCTTTCTTCTCGTCTGCCTTCCTTCCTTCTCTTTCTTCTCGTCTGCTTCCCTTCCTTCCTTCTCTTTCTTCTCGTCTCCCTTCCTTCCTTCCTTCCTTCTCTTTCTTCTCGTCTGCCTTCCTTCCTTCCTTCTCTTTCTTCTCGTCTGCCTTCCTTCCTTCCTTCTCTTTCTTCTCGTCTGCCTTCCTTCCTTCCTTCTCTTTCTTCTCGTCTGCCTTCCTTCCTTCCTTCTCTTTCTTCTCGTCTGCCTTCCTTCCTTCCTTCCTTCTCTTTCTTCTCGTCTGCCTTCCTTCCTTCCTTCTCTTTCTTTTCGTCTGCCTTCCTTCCTTCCTTCCTCCCTTCTCTTTCTTCTCGTCTGCCTTCCTTCCTTCTCTTTCTTCTCGTCTGCCTTCCTTCCTTCCTCCTCTTTCTCTCTCGGTATTTGGGGAGGTCTGCCTCTTCGGGCATCTGTTGTTTAACTTCCTTTCTCTCTTTCTCTGCTTCTACTTTTTTCCTCTCTCTCTTTCTCTTTCTCTCTCTCACTCTCTCTCACTCTCTCTATCTCTCTCTATCTCTCCCTCCCCCCCTCCCTCCCCCCCTCCCCCTCCCTCCCCTCCCCCCTCCCTCCCCCCTCCCTCCCTCCCACCCTCCCTCCCTCCTCCACAACCCAACAGTAAGCACAGGCACGGAACAGCCATCAGCCTCCCCTTTTCCGAACGAAATCTCGAACCCGTGGCCCTCAGGGGGCACCTCGCAGCGAACTGGACGAGCAGGTGCATGGCTAAGGCAGGCGTCATCCCCCACCCCCTCCACCCCCTCCCACCTCTCCCCCTCCCTCCCCCCTCCCACCTCTCCCCCTCCCTCCCCCCTCCCTCCCTTCCTCTCCCCCTTCCTCCCCCTAAGCCAGCTAAGGACTTGGAGTGTCTCTGGCTAAGGCAGAAACACCTTCACCCCCTCCTTTCCTTTCCTTCACCCCCCTCCTTCCTCCTTCCCTCTCATCCCCCCCTCTCTCCCTCCTCCCCCTCCCCCCCCATCCCCTCCCTCACCCCTTCCCCCTCCTCTCCCTCTCCTTCCCCTCCCCTCCCTTCCTCCTCCCCTAAGCCAGCTTTTCAAGGACTTGGAGGCTCCTACAGGCTCATTGTTGTACGAGGCTCTGGCTGTTTGCTCGAGGCGTCGCTGTTTAGGGCGAGAGGTGGATCGCGCTCGAGGGCTCGTTCTGATACTCCTCCTCTCCTCCTCCTCCTGGTGGGTGGTGGATGGGTGGATGGGAGGTGGAGTGGGAAGGGGTGGGGGGTAAAGTGGGCGTGAGGGAGGGGAGGGGGTAAAGTGGATGGGAGGGAGGGGTTGGGGTTGAGGGGGTAAAGTGGGTGGGAGGGAGGGGTTGGAGTTGAGGGGGTGGAGTGGAAAGGGGGGTTAGGGAGGGGGGTAAAGTGGGTGGGAGGGAGGGGTTGGGGGGTAAAGTGGGTGGGAGGGAGGGATTTAGGGGGGGAGTGGATGGAAGGGGTGGAAGGAAAAGGAAGGGTAGAAAGGGTGGAGGGGTTAAAGAGGGTGGAAGAGTATAAGAGGTGGAAGGAGTCAAAGTGGTGGAAATGTTTGGATGGTAGAAAGAGTAGCGGTGGGGGGGGGGGTGAGTGGAGAGTGAAGAGATTGGAGAAGTGGAGAGGTGAAAGAGAGTGGAAAGGATAGATAAATCGGTAATGATGGAAGGGTGGATCGTTTGTGGAAGGAATGAGAAAAAGACCGATGAGGTGGAGATAGTGAAAAGTGTTAGGGATAGTGGAAGATGTGGAGGTGATGAGGCAGTGGAAGCGGTAGAGTTGATGAATTGGTTGTGTCTTTGTGACGATTGGAAAAAAGGTGAAGGAGATATTTGTGTAGGTCTGTCTTGGGTCTGTCTCCGTGTTTGCCTACTTGGGTATCTACTGTCTAACTCTTTCTCTCTCTCTCTTTCTACTTCTCTTTCTCTTTCTCTCTTTCTACTTCTCTTTCTCTTTCTCTCTTTCTACTTCTCTCTCTCTCTCTCTCTCTCTCTCTCTCTCTCTCTCTCTCTCTCTCTCTCTCTCTCTCTCTTTTCTTCCATCTTTTCTTCTCCTCCTCCTCCTCTTCCTCCGCCTTCTCTCTCTCTCTCTCTCTCTCTCTCTTTCTCTCTCTCTCTTTCTCTCTCTCTCTCTCTCTCTCTCTCTCTCTCTCTCTCTCTCTATCTCTCTCTCTCTCTCTCTCTCTCTCTCTCTCTCTCTCTCTCTCTCTCTCTCTCTCTCTCTCTCTCTCTCTCTCTTTCTCTCTCTCTCTCTCTCTCTCTCTCTCTCTCTCTCTCTCTCTCTCTCTCTATATCTCTATATATATATATATATATATATATATATATATATATATATATATATATATATATATATATATATATATGTGTGTGTGTGTGTGTGTGTGTGTGTGTGTGTGTGTGTGTGTGTGTGTGTGTGTGTGTGTGTGTGTGTGTGTGTGTGTGTGTGTGTGTGTGTGTGTGTGTGTGTGGAGAGATGAATAAATAGATAGGAAGATGGATACACTTAGATAGTTGTAAAGATAGAGATAGAAAAATAGATAGACAGGTAGATAGATAGACAGATAGATAAAATATATAATTACATAGACAGACAGCTACACAGATAAACAGAAATGAATAGACAGTTAGATAGATAGATATATAGATAGAAAGGAAATATAGTGTGTATGCATGTTCGTATGTTTATATATATAAATATATATATATATATATATATATATATATATATATATATATATATATATATATATGTGTGTGTGTGTGTGTGTGTGTGTGTGTGTGTGTGTGTGTGTGTGTGTGTGTGTGTGTGTGTGTGTGTGTGTGTGTGTGTGTGTGTGTGTGTGTGTGTGTGTGTGTGTGTGTGCGAAGATAGACACAGACAAAGCCAGAAAGAGAAACACAGCCTCACATTAACTTCCAACCACACATAACCTTTCCCTCACACACTTATACAGGGCTTTACAATACCACCTAGTTAATACAAGCCCTCAGACCTGGGACGCCTACCTGACGCCTCCCGTTGGGTGCAAGGTACATACATGGCTTGAGGTGTGTACCAAGATACCATATCCCTTTGTACTGGGGGTGTACACAGCATCTGAACCATGTACCGGATGTATACGTGTTACGTCAGAAAAGGGATCTGTGTTAATTGTGTGAGGTTTGTCCCATCAGTTGAAATGAATGGAGATAGAAAAGCTATTTTTGTGAGACTGAGTTTATTACGTTTTTTTTTGTTTTTTTTGGTCTGTATTTATCATGTAAATATATTTTTTTTATATCTATGCAGATATTTACAAATAAAAAAGGGACATTATAAGCGAGGAAGCAACGTCTGACACCTGTCGTGATAACTAATCCCTTCCCATGGTTCTCTGAAATCGT
>BOPN01002333.1:130000-135000 GCA_017312705.2 Penaeus japonicus | reverse complement strand
GGATATCACCATCTCTTCCCGGGAAACCTGTATTCTCACCGTGTGTTTTGCTTACTACGGTTATGGCTATTCTGAATATTCATAAGCTTGTGAATTAATGCTATTGGTTTTGCTATATCACCAGGCTTGCAGGGTTGATTAGATCGGTTGAGTGAGGCTCGTGTAGCAACTGTGTGTGTGTGTGTGTGTGTGTGCTGCAAATTAACCAAATTAACATTGACACAAATGAGTAGCTGAACCGTTAAAAGACCGAGCCTATGCTTTGCCGTGATGCCTTCATCTTAATCCTGTAGTTACCCTTCTTCGCTCAGCCATAAATAAATAAAAAAAAAGATACTGAAGAAGAAAAAATACATAATTTTATAAAAAAAAAAAAAAAAGTTGTATTTCTCGTGACTTTCTATTTTTTTTCGGAGGAAGTTAGATTGTTAATTTACGTTAGCAATGTTAATTCCACCATCTTCCACGTAAAGAGAGACAAGAGGCGAAACAGCTGGGTGACGAGAGTAGGGAACGAGAGAAGAGGGGGGGAGGGGGGGGGAGGGTGCGGGAAGAGGGCAGTGAGACACAGACAGACAGACAAAACAGCTGCAGCAACACTCTCTCCCTCCCTGCACGTGTGCGAGGCGGCGGCACCCACACACACCCGGACATCCTATGGCTGCTCTCGGCGCCTCCAACCCTCGCCGTTTCCCTCAACCGTCTTTATGGTTGATTTTGATGTTAAAATACGTAAGGCTTAGGTTATGTTTTGTTTTCGTTCGTACTTTTTTCTCTTTTTCTTTGCGCGTAAGATTTGTCTCGGGAGAAATGCGTGTTTATCTGGCGTGACACAATTGCGATCCCGTGTAATGAGCGAAATCGGCAACCATCGTAACCCCGGAACAACTGACCTACAAGAACCGCGGACTTGCATTTGGCCGCGGTAAGCAGCAGCTGGGCCAGATATTTAATAATTGATCGCGCCGATTATTGGACAGATGTCGCCCCGTACACTACTTAACGGTTTTTGTTAGTCAATGATTCAACACATGGGAATAGGCAAGCTGTTGTCTCCCCGCGGTCTGCCTCGAGTTCAAATACGTCTCATTACTTGGAATTGTCTCCTATAACACGCAACTCGGTGCTGTTTTGTTTTTTTTCTTCTTTTTTTTTAAATCGCAGATTCTTTTCCTTTCAATGAACGCGAATGTACGTTTTGAAATCATGCTAAAATCTGAATCAAGGCATAAAATCACTGCATGAAATACAACTCGTAAGTGAAATAAAGGAATAATTCATCAGCATCTTGGCGAATAGTTGGCAACAGTGGAAAAAGGGAGGGAAGTTGTGGGTTCTTGGCCCAGGTGCGAAGACCACGTGCGGCTGGCAACAGTGATCAATGGCATTATATCCTCAGGTGTACGCTACGGCTCTTCGCATTAACGGTCATTACAGTCTGGTTATTTGCGACCTCGAGATTTGCTGAGATAATGTAAAAAGGCGAAAGATGTGCGGGTCTCCTTTGAAGGGGCTGTGCAGGTGAGGAGGTGAGGTGGAGAGGTGGAGAGGTGGAGGGGTCGCGGTGCTGAGGGGCGGCCGGAGACGCTGAGCGGGCGGGTGAATGGCAGCTGAGCGCGGGTGAAGGTAAACCTCGGCTTTAAGGGCGACCCGGCTGGGCGGCTGGGTGGCTGGGCGGCTGGCTGGCTTGGGCGTCCGAGTCCCTCTGCTCGTCATTTCCTTTGGAGGATGAGTTCGCGGCCTTCTGGTGGGGAAAAGAAAGGAATCTTCATTAGCATAAGTAATCAGAAATATCCATCATGAATGACCCACCCCTTATGAGAGAAAATGAAACAGAACTATGAGCACGGAAGAGCCCCTTCCCAACTCGGCCACGAGGCGCGGCGAGCGAGGGCGGCCAGACCCGAGGACCTCACCTGGCAAACGTTGGCGCGAGGAACATCCATGCTGACGACTCGGTCACAGCTGCCACTCCTCTCGCCGCTGCTGCGTTACATCTGCTCTCGAAAGGCCGTCTACAGCTGTCGACAGTGGCTTGAACATACAGCTGTCGAATTGTGTTCTTGTGCTGCTGAACAATGATGCCTTCGGCTGCTGATGACAGGAGTGAAAACAGCCACAGTCTGGAGCGATGATAGGTCGGCCGTCTTAGGGAAGCAGCATAGGATGCAGGTGTCACTGGTCCTTCTGCAGCCGTCGCTCCCGACCTGCGCCGCGCCGCTGTCAGCTGAAAGGCTCGTGGGGCGCGCGGGTCTCCCACTCGCACTCGAGGTACGTCACAGCTGTCGTGGGCGCCCTGCCATGATGACTAACTGACAGATGTTAGCCATGATCTTATAGCTCTTAAAGATCATCTCTTTCTACAGATTGCAATAAATGCCTCATTGAGTACGCGTCATGCAGGCAGCCACGCAGGTGTGAGATGATGTCAGATAACAACCAGTAAAGACTGAGCAGATGAGGAAGTGAGCGGAGAGAGCTTCCGGTTGACACAGGAAATCGGTGTTCGTCAAGCACTTCAGCTGCGCGCCGGGATCTCCTGCGTGTCTCCGCGATGGAAACTTCGTCGCATCTCGCCTCCCACTGGACCAGATATTAGCAAATGGTGCATGTCCGTTAGTATGACTTGCGTAGTTTCACCAAGGCGGTTTTCGCTAAGTCGCATGACACACGAGCGGCCACAGCAGGTGGTGTCACTCTCGCCCGTCGACGAACGAACCTCGTGTGTCACTGCTGCCGTGTCAAAAGGAGCGAGCTCGTGTCGTGTGGCAGAGGCAATGGTTCGAATTTGGGAGATCGTCGGACCGCAGTTTCCGGGTATACTGGGAGGAGGTTGCACTTGTTACCGATATGGGGGAACCGACAAGCCGTCAGACGGGTCGGGTCAGGGGCGTCGTGTCGGGGGCTCGCCGTGTGCCCCTCCGCCGTTTTGGTCGTCGAGGTGGTGACCCAAGCTGGCATTCGCCCCCCCCTTCCCCTTTCCCCTCCCCTCACCCCACCCCACACCCCGCCACCGCCATATGTTCATACACATTAACATTAACCTTCGAACACTCCACTTCTGAAACTGGCTCTTTGGATCATTGGAATACGGAGTAGAGGGAGCGCGCCTTGCCTTATTCTAAATTAACATTAACTCTTCACTCATTGATTTCTGTGGTTCTTTAGCGACGACAACACGCCGAGGGGTCGTCGACAACTGCTGCTGCTCTTCTTGATGGGGTCGTTGCAGTTGGTGTTGCTGCTTCCGTTGCTTTTCGTGCTCGTGATTGCAGAGGAAGAACTCTTGTTGGACGAGAGCTGCTGCTTGGCGAACAGGGGGTTGGTGAGCGTCGCCGCGAGCTCCTCGTTGGCGGCGAGGAGGGAGCTGACAGGGTGATGCATAAGGGTGTTGACAGGGTGATGGACCAGGGTGTTGACAGGGTGGTGCACCAGGGCGTCCTGCAACTCCACGATGTAGTCGATGACGTGCTGGATGACCGCGAGGCGAGACAACTTGCCATCCTTGGGACACGCAGGAACCAGATGACGGAGCTTGTCCAGGTACTCACGGATCTCCTGACGTTCCTGCCTGACCTCCGGCTGACCCCTGCTAGGCCTGACCCTGGGTGCGGCTGACCTCGCGCCGCTCACGCTGCGGGGACAAGGCTTGTTCCAGCTAGACGACTTCATGTTGATGTGGAACGGGACTGCAAGTTGCACTGGAGAGGAGCGTGGTGCGCCTGCAGGTGGCACCGAGGTGGCTTGGCGTGCCCAGGTGTCGGAACTCGACCACACGCGCGCTCTCCGCCCACACACAAGACCAATCCCAGATGTGTACAAATGTTCTCCTGAACAAATCAGACGGTATCCAAAGTCGGCTGGCGGCTGTTAACAACTCTTTCTATCACTATTGCAGGTACAGATATCAGCTGTCATTGGCTTTGGAGTAACTGTCACTAGAGAACGAGACCAGACAGCACGCTTCGACACACCACTCTTACTGTCGATTGGACATCCACTAGTATACGACGGGGTCATATCTTCCTCATATACCTTGAGTTCATTGATGCTACATTGGTAGGAACAACATCTCCGGACCCTCAACCAATCGTAATCGAGAAAGAGCTTAAACGTAAGGATAAGCTCCACCCACTGGGCTGGCGGCCAATCAGAACGCGGTTTCATTGTGAGTAGCCTAGTGCCGTGTTACCACTAAGATATATTTGCTCTAGTAACGTTTTCCTAAATGGCTTTTATTAATATCGTTGGATATTAATGTTGTCAGATGACACGATTATTATTCCACTTTTCAAAAAGCACACTGAGTTCCCTTACTTCAAAATCAGTAAGTAAGAAAAACAGTAATTGGAGTAGTAGGTCAATACTAATTTATAGCGAGTTCTGGCATCCCCGTGGGAAATATTTGTCTGGTATCAAACACGTGTGAGATACCATTACGTTTTACACAATAAGTCACTCGCTACCCAAAGAGAAAACGGCCATATCCCCCGATCTTATCACGAAACGAGATGCATACACGTACCTACCCACACGATAAAACGCTGTACCGAAAACATATGCACAGAAATCGCGACTAATTGACGAGAATAGGAGTACCTGGCAACTCACCCGGAGCTGAATGAATCTCGAAGGTAATTACTCGCGGTCTGGCTTGGCGCCGCCAATATTCTACACATATGGCACAAATTACTCTCCCATGGCGCCGTATCCTTTATCCTACGGGATCTGCAAGCCGGTCACGTGAAATCACCCGTGGCAAGAGACCATACGAGACTTGTACCGAAGAAATACGACGTGGCTACGAGACTGGACTGTGACTACGAGCGATTTCCATTCTGAACTTTGATGCAAATAAGGGTCGTGGCTTCCCCTCTTGTTCTAATATTATTATTATTATTATCTTTCTTTTTTATTGTTCTTTTCTTTGTTACGTCTCGCTGAACCCGTAATAGGCGGACGTCCGGTACGATAGACCTTATGCATGTAGAGAGATGTGA
>BOPN01002333.1:122500-127500 GCA_017312705.2 Penaeus japonicus | reverse complement strand
TAAACATACACATATACAAACACATAAACACAACACACATGCATTTCCACAAGCACACACGCACACACACATACACATACATACACATCACCACCACGGAGGGTAATTACCACCCTCGCTAATTACCTAACTACCCTGGGTAACTTCCCACCAGTAGGCGAGCAATTAAAAGTTCGAGCGAGGACGTCGGGTTCGCTTAACAGGTGCATTCCCAGGCTCGCGATGCCCCCCCCCTCCCTCCCCCTTATCCCTACCCCTCTCCTCCACCCTACTTAACCCCCCGTCACGTCCTTCCCCTCCTCCTCCTTCCCTCCCGTCCCCTCCCCTCCTCCCCCCCATCGCTGGGAACCAATGACCACGACAGAGGCAAAAGTGAGGGGGGGATGGGGGTGGGGGGTAGGGGAGGTAGGGAGCTAGGGAGAAGGAGAGGGAGGGAGGGAGGGAGGGAGGGAGGGAGGGAGGGAGGGAAGGGGTTAGGCTGAGGGGTAAGAGAGGGGGGTAGGGGAGGGAGGAAGGGGGGTAGAGAGAGGGGGGTAGGGAAGGTAGAGGGAGGGAGGGAGGGAGGGAGGGAGGAAAGGGGTTAGGCTGAGGGGTAAGAGAGAGGGGTAGGGGAGGTAGGGGGAGGGAGAGGGGGGGTCAGAGGCAGGATATGCCGGCTGGTGGACATCTGTTAGGTTAGCCGTCGGTATGCATGGAATAAACCGGATGAAAATTCCTGATATATGAGCAAACGCGTCAAAAATTATAGGAAAGTTTGGAGACAGATAATGACGTCGGGGGGGCAGAGGGGGGGGGGGTGAGGGAGAAGGGCGTCTTGTTTACCAAAAAAGAATGGCAGTTATGCTTAATGTTCAATTTCGACTATTTTTTTCCTCCTTCGGTTTGAAAATCATTGTTGGCGATGTAATGTTTTGATATCAGTGTCGACGGATTTTGAATTTTGATAATCATTTTTTTATTAGGTTTCTTGTGATATTTATTCCTGATCTTTCGAGAAGAATGAACTGTTGAATATTCACAATTACATTTTTTTAATGTGCTCTCTGTCACATACAAATAAGGACAAAATATCTCCCGTAATAGATATGGAAATAAGAGTGCGTATATACTGTACATTGAGATTGTGGTTAATTTTTTTTACTACTGTTTCAGTAAGTCCCAACAAACTGCGCTCTCTCTCTCTCTCTCTCTCTCTCTCTCTCTCTCTCTCTCTCTCTCTCTCTCTCTCTCTCTCTCTCTCTCTCTCTCTCTCTCTCTCTCTCTCTCTCTCTCTCTCTCTCTCTCTCTCTCTCTCTCTCTCTCTCTCTCTCTCTCTCTCTCTCTCTCTCTCTCTCTCTCTCTCTCTCTTTCTTTCTCTCGCTACAAATATTACTGGGAGTATAGTGTTTCAAACAATACTGAGGGAACTGAATGCAAGTTGTGCAGTCAGCCCTGTTCACACACCCTTGACCACTATGTAATGACATGTCCTCTAATTGAAGAGTTTCGTGAAAGGAATGAACGTAAAACATTGTATGGTATTGCAACATCCTTTATAGAGGACGGGATTTTATCAGATATATTACGTAAATACAAGAACTTTGCCTGTAATAGATAAAGTTGTAAGGTCTTTCTAGAGTGATATACATGCACTACTATGTCTTATTATAGCTTTGCCCTAGCATGTCAATTGACAGGGTCACAGTAATATCTGCTTCACTAACAATGTATGTCTTAGAATCTAACATGAACTGTACAAACCATTTAGGCATAGTTCCTATGCCTATTCATGTGTATACAATGTATATATAGTGTGAATACTTATCAAAATCAATCAATCTCCCTCTCGCTCTCGCTCTCTCTCTCTCGCTCTCTCTCTCTCTCTCTCTCTCTCTCTCTCTCTCTCTCTCTCTCTTCTCTCCCTCTCCCTCTCCCTCCCTCCCTCCCTCTCCCTCCCCTTCCCCCTCTCCCTCCCCCTCTCACTCTCACTGTCACACTCACTCTCCCTCCCTCCATCCCTCTTCCTCTCCCTCTCCATCTCCCTCTCCCACTCCCTCTCCCTCTCCCTCTTTCCCAACAGCTTAAGAGAGAGAGTGAGAGTTTCACAGAGCTTGCTTGCCGTCACGGGCTGTGTCAACACCCTTTCCATGTCCACACCCATAGAACACACACTATACCTGACCTTTGCTCTCTCACCCTTTCGAATGTTCCATCGACTGGTTAGGTGTGTATATGTATATGTGTGTGTATGCATGTATGTGTGTATGTATATGTATATGTATATGTGTGTGTGTGTATATATGTGTGTATGTGTGTGTCTGTGTGTGTGTGTGTGTCTGTGTGAGTGTGAGTGTGCATGTGTGTGTGTTTACACACACACACACACACATGAATATATGCGGACGTATAAGTGTATATACGGAGAAAGGAAAGGACAAGGGAGGGAAAGAAGGAGAGAGGTCAGTACGGTGAGAGAAAGGCATAGAGAGAGAGACAGACAGAGAGAGACAGAGACAGAGACAGAGACAGAGACAGAGACAGAGAGAGAGAGAGAGAGAGACGGAGAGACAAATCCTCAAACATATTCCCATGAATCTTTCCGATGTTTTTAAAAAAATTGCCGACTGTTATTCACAGGGGAGGGAAAGAAGGAGAGAGGTCAGTACGGTGAGAGAAAGGCATAGAGAGAGAGACAGACAGAGAGAGACAGAGACAGAGACAGAGACAGAGACAGAAAGGCAGAGAGAGAGAGAGAGATAGAGAGACGGAGAGACAAATCCTCAAACATATTCCCATGAATCTTTCCGATGTTTTTAAAAAATTTGCCGACTGTTATTCACAACTCCTCTCTTGCCCCCCCCCCCTCTCCACCCCCCTCCCCCATCCCCCGGCTTCCATATGGCTCATTCCTCTTTCCTAACTCCGGTAAGTCCCCTCCCCCCCCCCTCCTGCGTCCCCCCCCCTCCCCTTCGCTCCGTCCCCCAGCGGTGGTTCCCAGTGAGGTCAGCCCAAGAACAGGTGTTGCTGAGGTGACCATCCCGCAGAAGGGGCTGACCGTGCAGGTGTCGCTCCCCCTCAGGCAACGTGTGGTATGCGGAGTCACCGCCATGGTCGCTGCTGTGCTTGCTTGCTTGCTTGCTTGCTCGCTTGTCTCGGTCTGCTTGGCGATTTACAAGTCGCCGTCGGCCTCGGTGGCTCTGTCCTCCCTCGGGCAAAGTCACTTGGGCGAGGAAAAAGGTGTTTGTGTGTCGGAAAGCTGTCTGAATGCTTGCTCTGTCTGAGGATAGGGGGGCGGGAGGCGAAGGGACAAAGGTGGGGCTTGTGGGGGGGTCTGGTGTTGTCTAAAGGCATAACAGAAATGGTATGGTGTGAGTGTAATCAAATGCACATTTATACAAACATACATATATATATACACATCATTATACATATGTGTGTGTGTGTGTGTGTGCGTGTATGTGCGTGCGTGTGCGTATCTACACGTATCTCGCAACGACGATCCCAGAGGCCCAACAGCGCGGCCCGGCCCCTCGAGCAAGCCCCCAGAAGCTATGCATACCCCGGGTTACCTCCTCGGCCAAACTCGCCTCCGGGGCCTGGAAAGTGGCCCACCAACACCTGACTGTTGCAAAAACGACGCCCTGGCCAGCACTCCGGGAGGTGCGTGTTTGACGGCGGCGAGGACTCCTGCAGGGGGGGGGGGGTCGGGGATGGGATCACGTGTTCCCTCCCCATCCATGGCTTTGCGAAAGAACCGTCCGGAAACCATACCGAAGGGCGCGGGAAACGTGCAATTGGCTACAATAACAAGTTCAGAACACCAGGGGTCAAGAACACCAACGAGCTATAACAACAGGAGGACGGGGGGGGGGGGGGGGAGAGAGGAGGAGGAAGAAGAAGAAAAGAGATGGGGAGGAGGGGATAGGGGAGGAAGGAGAAACGGAAGGGAAGGGAAGAGATGGGGGGGAGGAGGGGAGAGAGGAGGAAAGAGAAACGGAATTGAAGAGAAGAGATGAACGGAGGGGAGGGAGAGAGAGAAAGGAGAAAGTACAAACGAAAGGGAAGATAAGAGATGGACAGAGAGGAGGAAAGAGAGAGGAGAAAGTACAAACGAAAGGGAAGAGAAGAGATAAACAGAGGGGAGAAAGAGGAGGAAAGAGAAGGAGAGAGAAGAGGGAGGAAGGGTGGGAGAGAGAGAGAGGAGAAAGTACAAACGAAAGGGAAGAGAAGAGATAAACAGAGGGGAGAAAGAGGAGGAAAGAGAAGGAGAGAAGAGAAGAGGGAGGACGGGAGAGAGAGAGAGAGAGAGAGAGAGAGAGAGAGAGAGAGAGAGAGAGAGAGAGAGAGAGAGAGAGAGAGAGAGAGAGAGAGAGAGAGAGAAGGGGGGGGGGAGAGAAAGGAAACCCTGGGCATGAGAACAGCAAGGGAAACTGAAAGCGGTAGCCATTCCCTGGGCATTGTCACTGCCGCAAAGGGACAGATCGGCTCAGGGAACTTTCCCAGGAGATGAAAAGGAGAGTTATTGCGCGAACGTACACGGAGAACACCTGTTTGGGCGGAAGGAAAGAAAGAAAGAAAGAAAGAAAGAAAAAACGCGACTTCAAACTGGCCGCTTTGGGGATATTATTAGTGTTATTATCTTGATTATTATGAATGCTACCGTTATTACTATGATTATTGTCATCACTATTGTTATCATTATTATTGGTGTTGTTGTAGCCATTCTCATTATTATTATCATTATCATTTGTTGTTGTTACTATTACTATTTGTATTATCATTCTTACGTTTTTATGATCATTTTCAGTATCATTTTCATTATTATCATTGTCATTATGTTATACATTTTTTGGTGATGGTGAAAATCGTAATCATGATAACGATAATAATACTGATACTGATAATATAATTATTATAATGATGATTATAATAATAAAGACGATAATGGTAATGGTGAGTATATTAATGATGATGATAGTAATGATAATGATAATGATAAAAAAATATTTATTTCAACAGTA